>JASANF010019941.1:0-13368 GCA_030248245.1 Trissonchulus sp. WLG1_4 | reverse complement strand
TTGTAGTGGTCAGATTCCTCTGTCGTTTGATATAATTTGTTAGAAGAGACCTGCATCGCAGTGAGAATTACATGCATGTGAACACGCTAATGGTGCATATTAGGGCTGGTTCATATTTAGCTTCTTCTTCTTCTTCATATATATTTATGACGCGATTTCTGAGAAAATCGGCTAAATTGACCCCCAAGTGGCCAAATTTGCACTTTTGTCTCCAATTTTTTTCTAATTTCCAGATATGTTAGATAAATGCGAGACAAGTTATTTAAAGCAAACCGGAACTCTCTACTACGTTCTAGTGCTGAAATAAGCTCATTTTTCGATTTTTTGACTTTTTCAAATTTTGCGTTTTTAAGCTATAGTTTTCAACGGCTCATACTTCCAGTAATCATCACTGAAACTTTGTAATTTTTTGCACATATACAATACATATATATGTCTTTCTAATGGCATAATTAATATCCCCTATGTTTTTCTAGACTACAAGCACTAGAACCAAACATACGAAATTTTTACCAAAAAAAATTGACCAAAATCTTGATTTTGGTCTGTGGTCTGTCTTATTGTATAATGAGAATACATATTTGTCAGTTTAGAATATTTATTATCTCTTCGGTTAAAAAAGTTTAAAATCCTTGACTCAAAGTTTAGTGCTGACTGCTGAATAACCTAGCCAGACAGCCGGTATTAGACAGTTTCGAGATTTCCACACCGCAAGCTGTATACTAGAGCTTGGCGAAATTTATGATCTACCACAACCAGAATGAAAAAATCCACGACTCCTGTGAAAACATTAATCGGTGGCAAATTTCCAAACACCATCACAGCCGAACGTCCGTCAGTGTAATTGAAAATTATGTGAATGATGATATCCGGTATAATCCAAGCCAGCAAAAAATTAAGCGAAATAATGAGTGAAATTTTGGCAGCCCGAATATCTTGTTTTCCAATCGTGGTGGCTTGGGCTTGACTGTTAGTTTCGGCAATTTTATTTTTGCGTCGAATCAACAATGCAACTGCCAGCGCAGCAGAAGTCAGACAAATCAGAACGCTTATGATTACTTTCGTGGTAGTCTGGAGAAGCTCGTTTATTGGCGTGACCACGAAGGCAAAAAGGCAAGCGGGCACCATGGTGTCTGGGGGGATGAGGAATCCCAGAGCACAGTTAAACACCATTACAGTAATCCAAACCATCAATAGCACACCATTTGTGTGGGCACGCGTCGACAATTTTTTGTACTGTAGGGGAAAAACTAACGCACAAAATCGAAAAAACGCCAAAAACAACGTCAAAACTTGCGGCATAGTTCCAATATTCAATGCCGTGATATCGATAGAGCAACGCCACGGAGGAGAAACTTCATGCCAGTCAGTCAAGAATAACCAAAGGCGTTTCAGACCAATACAGAGAACGGTACAGCTGAAAAGTGCGTAGCTTACGGCAATTTGGCTTACGGTAGCGTAGTAAGATGAGTCTAGCTGAGTCTTGGAATGTCTCCAAGTTGTGGCTACAATCGTTGAATTAGTGATCAAACCCACAACGCCAGTGCTGATCCAAATGATGTGGTGCGGCAGCATTTTGGACAAAATGTTTCGTGAAACATTGATGATTGATTCAACCGCTTCTTCTGATGTCTGATTGGTTGCCGTCATTTCGGCGTCAGGCTTTTTAAGTCACCAAATAAAGACAATATTAACTACATAAAAGGAAATAAGTCTGTTAAGGTTATAATATGTGCCAAAATATGTTTTACGAATTCTTTGTACTCTTCAGATTACAGAATCTATGCGTATCAAAGTTCGCTTCCAACATGAAGTTTTTTATCACTTTTCACCTTCCTGTGCCACCATTTGAGAAGAGCAGGAAAATATTTTTCTGGCATTATAATGCGATATATGTGGGCAAGAGTACATAATAGGATGTGGGTACATAAATGGTACATTACAAAAATTTATGTACAAAAATTACCTTCGGTGAGTTATAAAAAATTTCATTTCTGTAATGCATAAAATATTCACACCTCGACAAAAAATTGGTTAAATTTTTGGCGTAATAATTACTAAACTTTTTTTATTAAATAGCAAACTATGTAATGCTTGATCACAATTTCAAAACAAACACATTGATTACACAAATTTACACTTTTTGTAGGGGGTTACTGGGGCGATTGGTCTGAAACTTTGGTGAGGAGTCTCCCCTATGAGTAGTTGCACACCCCATCTTAGTGACCCATTGACCCCACGGGGGGCCGGGTTACGTGACCCCCAAAAAAAAGATGAAACACAAGGGGGGACCCTGGTGGTCTTGAAAAATTTTTGGTCATGGATTTAGAAAAAGCGTGTCTCTAGGGGTAATTTGGGCCCCTAAACACGAATCTTAGGTCTATTTTTCTCTAGGACTCCCCTGAACCCCACTATATATGGCCCTTTAAGCCCGGTTCATAGTTGTCCGTTTGGCAGTTTTTTCTCCTTTTGGTTGTCCTTTTGTCCTTTTGCTTTTGTACAGGTGTCTTTTTGAAAACTTCTTTTTCTACTTTTGCTTTTCAGTTGTCTTTTTGCGTGTATAAAAACGTCCTTCTGACCTTTTCAAAATTTCCTGTTGTCATTTTGAAAGTGTCCTTTTCCTTTTACGTTTGTCCTGTTGTTTTTTTGTAATTTTGTCCTGTTGTCCTTTTAAAAAGTCCTGATGTCCTTTTGGGCTGTCCTTTTCTTCTTTTGAAAAGTAAAGCAATAATCTACTTTTCAAACTATCCTTTTGTTTCGACCAATCAAAGTTCAATATGTTAAAATTTGATTGTGTATATTGTTAACTAGGGTTTCTATCCGGAATCTATCTGGTAAGTTTTTCAGCTAACTAATGAGTGAAAAAAATTCCACACATCGGTGTCTCACAAAATTCAAGGGGTGTACACGGCGGCTGCACGCTTGCGTCGTCGCCGCCGACGGTGCAAGACATGGGCAGAAACAACGACGGCGATGAGTTGCGGCAAATCATTCATCACTCTCAGCAAAACAAACCAAACTGCAAAACTGCCCTCACGACGAACACATGACCTTGTCTTTGTCCTTTGCATAGCTGTTTGAAAAGAACAAGTACTTTTTGAAAAGGACAACATGACATTTCTAAAAAAAGAAAAAACGTAAAAAAACAACCAAACAGAAAAACGACGTAGTCAAAATGTTTGCATACGGACAAAAGACAAAAAGACAAAATTCAAAAGGATAAACATGAGCCAGGCTTTAGGGGTTCAAAATGGGCCACATTTTCGAATTTGAGATTCTGGAATTTTTAGGGGACTCAAATCCCTGAACCCTGAACTCAAATCCGAGGACTATATTAATGTCTAGGACCCTTCTGGAGCCCCATACAACCCCCCCCCCCCTCCACATCGAGGAGGTCCAATGAGGTCAAATTTTTGAAATTGAGATTTTGACATTTATAGACGTAAATTGGACCCCTGAACACTAATTAGAGTTTAATTTTTGTCTATGGTAGTACTGTACTGCACTATAGCGCCTATAGTAAATAAAGGGTCTTCTGACTTTTGCTTACAATGGAGAGTCCTTTACGTAAACTAAAGGATCCTCAGCCTACAATAGAGGCTCTTGTGCTTAGAATAGTGGGTTTTTTGCCTGGAATAGAGAGTCCTTTGCCTAAAATAGAGGTCTTCTACCTAGAATAGAAGGTCCTTGGTCTAGAACAGAGGGAACTCTGCCTAGAATAGAAAGTACACTGCCTACGTCGGCAACCCGTTGTCACCACTTCGCTAGTTGAACATTATTTTTGTTTTTAACAATCTTGCTGGGTTTTGAAAAAAATTGTCATTATGTGTTTTTCAAGTCGAGCTCTGAGCAGTAAAATATTTGTAGGGTACATTTTTAAAAAATTAAAAAACTGCGCAAAGCTAAAGGCTATTGTTGTGCAAAATATTGGAGATACCAGTAATTTGTTATCGAATGCCAAAAACTTGGTACTTGATACCGAAAACACTTGTTGGCGCTCTCTAATGAAATGTCACGTCATCGCCCCGTACCACGGAAAGGTTCAAAACCGTCTATTTAAGTAATTGACGTGAACTTAACGTCAAGGCATAGGGGCATGAAACCCATCATACAATTACAATTCCATTTTTTACAATTTGCTCGAAGTGATGCTTTAATTGTCTTTGTACCACTGCGGTATTAAAAGTTGTGACTCCTTTAAATTTTTGCTAAACGAAAATAATTACACAGATCACACCATGTGTGAAAATTTCACTCAAATGCTAAGATTTTAAGTTTTTTTTGCCAAATTTCACGATTTTGTGTTAAACAGCCCATAACGTTGCTTTAGGTATCCGCTCAAACTAGTTTTAACTGAACAAACTACACATAAAAATATTGTTGCAAAAAATTTTCAGGGCTCCTATTTATAGTATAACATTGATATTAGAATTCCAGAACACTATTAATATAACGGTAGACCCAGAATCTGCAACCTTCAATTCTTGGGTAATTGCTCAATTTACGTTCATCGTAGAAAAATGCCAAGACCATCATTTGATATGAAATTAAATAGTAAACAAAACTATCCGTTCACTGATTAGGATAAAGAAAATTCCATCTGCCATACAACAGAAAAAACGGTGGAAGCATGCTACCAATTCGTCTGAAAATAACAAAATGCTAACTGATCCATCAAAGTTCTACACTAGGTGACCACCAGTAGTGCCTGAAGGCGGCACATTCATCTATAAGAACTTGAAACAGGTAAAAATACTATACGAACAGCGCCACAACGTAAATTTATTGATGATTTTAACACGTTTTACCACAACTCAGTTTAAGAGAACTGCGCCCAAAAAAACTGCCGGTCGGGACGAAATACACAACGAACTCTTAAATGAATTGTGGACCTAGAGCTGAATATGAACTGCTTCACCTTTTCAATATAGTGTGGTGAAAAGTAATTTTCTCCAAGACCTGAGGCAAAACTTAACTCAGACCAATTTTAAAACCAAAAAAGACCCAATCATGGTCGAAAGCAACAGACCAATCTCCTTCCTCTTATTCAGTTACATGTTGAAAACAGTAGAAAAATTGGTACCAGTTCAAGATTCGATTCATACTTACAGCTGTATGTCCGTTCAGCTGCAGAATGACGTCACTAACAGCCTAGTCAAGTGGACCAGCCACGGCTGTAACGTCGTTTTGTCGGCAGAGCGGAGATACGGCTGTAAGTATGAATGAACCTTGACAGCCTACATAGAAAATGGAAAAAAGCTACTATCTAACAAACAAGCTGGTTCTCAAAACTCGAGATACAGATTACATCAAGTATTCAAGATTTCAAAAGATACAGAAAATTATTTCAAAAAACACTCAGTTCTCATAAACCTTAAACAAGCATATGTATGATTCAGCGAATATAGTAGCTTTGCTATACCGGCTGAACAAAAGGCTACATCCACAACCAAATGCTAAAATTGATTGGATCGTAGCTAGATATGTTAGGCTACAAGTTGACTCATTGATTTTAAAAAAAATATAGACAAAATGTAGGTGTCCCAAAGGGTAGTGCGCTAGCCAATTATTATTCGTTGTTATGATTGATGCCATCCCGGAAGTAGTCACAAAATTAAATGATAGTGATACACACGTCAAAATTGCTTTGTTCGGCGATGATATCATTGCATAGGCCACTGGAGACTATGAGCAACCAAAAGCAGCATTGCAAAACACATACGGTGCATTTCACCACGGTGGTTTTTGAAAACCGTGGTTTTACGTACGTGTGCATATGATTTGCACATAATTTTATTACGAAATATTCGTTGAATGATTCGTTATTAATTCGTAGATTTTCTAAAACCATGGTTTTTGCTTAGTCGAAATTTCAGCAGAATAAAAACCTGCCATGCTGTTGCTTTGAATTTTCAACTGAGCAAAAACCATGATTTTAGAAAATTTACGAAATTCGTAACAAATCATGCGATATTTCCTAATGAAATTATGTACAAATCATATGCAGACGTACGTAAAACCATGGTTTTTAACAAGCACGTTTTGCGAGTAGAGTCAAATTGAATTTTGAAAAATTTCTTAACGATATGCTTGTGAAAGGTGGGGGGTCGCCCCCCCATACCCTTTTCAGAAAAGACCAGGACAGGAATCGAACCTGTGCCTTCTGCTACACTCCGGAATATGGCAGACGTCGAATGGCAGACGCGCTGACCACTAGACTATCCCGGCCTGCGACTAACTTTTCTAACAGCCTTTATCAACACAAGTAGAACTTCTAACTACACTTTACTACGTGGCTGTCGTTGCAATTTGCAAGACCCGCCTTCTACGCTGACCGCTACGTTACATCTTCCCCCCGCTTAATCAAACTGCGTCCTCGCAGTTGCTCAGGTACGCTCGCTTATCCCTGGGTTTTCTAAGGATCACCCGCAACCTTAACCATAAACTCCTGGGTTTTCTAAGGATCACCCGTAACCTCACTCAAACAACTAAACCTGGGTTTTCTCAGGATAACCCGAAACCTTACTCAAATGAACTCATGGGTTTTCTAAGGATTACCCGCAACCTAACAACCAAATCATAATAACCTAGCGGCGTACCTGTAGAGGTTGAAACCCCCAATCCTATCCCCAGTCCGCGTATATCCCTGGTCCGACCCACTCGAACAGCGCCAGATGAAAGGTGGGGGGTCGCCCCCCCATACCCTTTTCAGAAAAGACCAGGACAGGAATCGAACCTGTGCCTTCTGCTACACTCCGGAATATGGCAGACGTCTAATGGCAGACGCGCTGACCACTAGACTATCCCGGCCTACGACTAACTTTTCTAACAGCCTTTATCAACCCCAGCAGAACTTCTAACTACACATTACTATGCGGCTGTCGTTGCAATTTGCAAGACCCACGTACTACGCTGACCGCTGCTACGTTACATCTTTCTACGTTACATCTTGCTACGTTACATCTTCCCCCCGCTTAATCCAACTGCGTCCTCGCAGTTGCTCAGGTACGCTCGCTGCACAAGAATTCCTGGGTTTTCTAAGGATCACCCGCAACCTTAACCATAAACTCCTGGGTTTTCTAAGGATTACCCGTAACCTCACTCAAACAACTAAACCTGGGTTTTCTCAAGATAACCCGAAACCTTACTCAAATGAACTCATGGGTTTTCTAAGGATTACCCGCAACCTAACAACCAAATCACAACTCAGCGGCGTACCTGTAGAGGGGTTGAAACCCCCAATCCATTCCCCAATCCGCGTATATCCCAGGTCCGATCCTACCCACTGCGCCAGATGACAGGTGGGGGGTCGCCCCCCCCAGACCTTTTCTAGAAAAGACCAGGACAGGAATCGAACCTGTGCCTTCTGCTACACTCCGGAATATGGCAGACGTCTAATGGCAGACGCGCTGACCACTAGACTATCCCGGCCTGCGACTAACTTTTCTAACAGCCTTTATCAACACAAGTAGAACTTCTAACTACACTTTACTACGTGGCTGTCGTTGCAATTTGCAAGACCCGCCTTCTACGCTGACCGCTACGTTACACTTGCAGTGCTGAGGATATTCTTCGAATATAAAACGCGGCACCAAAATTTCTAATGCCAACTTTGGTAAGTTAACATGACCACTCTAAAGGACTATTCACACGAGGGCGCATTTTGCTCCATGCCGTACGCCAAGGAGCATGAACGGGCGCATTCTATTTTCACACTGCCTGCTGCATTATTTTACACAATGCAGCAGGCAAGTGTGCATGTGCGCCCGCTCATGCTCCCGCTCGTGCGCCTGCTCTTGATACCAACTTCTAGCCAGCAATGTTAAAAAACGTAACCATATTAGAAAAGTTTATATGGGACAGTTTAACTTTATATTTCTATTATATATGTAGCTGGTAAGTTTGTGCTGTGGTTGCCATGATTTAACATAATTCAACTTAACATTATTTCAACACAACATAATAATTTCGACTATTATTAACACGCTATTCACACTAACCACATTTCTTAGACATACTTCACATAACTACAGTCAAATAATCGGTCTAAGCTTGCCTCTGCGGGGGACTTTCACTGCCGCAAACTCGATTTTTTCCGGACTTTCACTTTTGGTTCCAAAATTACGGACGTATGCACGCCAAAAATCAAGTGCTAACCTCATTCATTCAACATATTTTTTAGTATGTGACGTACTGAAGCATTGGACTGCCAAAATCATGTTCCATAATCCGTGTACAGCATATTCAAGGCTTTCAAAAACATTACAGCAGGAGAAAAATTTTAGTTCGCTAGGAGGAATGCTTTTACATTGAAATATTCTGCATGTATTAGATTTGTTACCGTAGCTGACACCTCACTCAACACAGTGTCATCCTCAATCCGTAGCACTCGCGCTCTTTACTTGCAACGTCATCGGAAGTCTGACTTTGCCTGACTCCAACGTGCTGATAAATATTCTACGAAACTTTGTCGGAACAGGTTTCGTTATTACAATGTGCAATGAAATTACTTTCATGTCGCTCACTAATCGCTACAGACATGTTATGTATAATCTGACACACGCTCGCACAAACGACGTTGTAAATCAAGAGGCGTCAATACGTATGTGACATGTGTATACCAACATAAGTGCACAAAATGGTACACACGCACACACAAATAGTGTGTTTTCAGGACCTGCCTGCAGTTTTACTGCAGAACTACATGCAATCATAGAACATGATTGCACTATTGCACTGCATTGGCTGAGGCCACCGCGTAAAAACCACCGTGGTGAAATCCACCCATAGGGTGGAATGCATAAAAGCAGTCTTACGTTAAAACCAGTCTAAGGCGCTCAATTTCAGAATTTTAGAACATCGTAACAAAAAAATCTACACGTATTACATAGGTAAAAACGTTGCCCTTAGACTGCGTTTAGCAAGACTGAGCTTAGACTGCGTTTATGCATTCAGAACCCATAGATGCCATCGATAACTGGTGTACAAAATTTGGATTAAAAGTATCAAAATAACAAAGCATATCCCTGAACATATCCCTGAAGCAAAGCTTCTTACACAAAAAAAACTGGATGATATGAAAATATCTGGAGAAGCCATTGATAAAAAAGTTAATTACTTCGGCTACATTTTTAAAATTTTCGTCGAAAAATTGTTTTGGGAACTCCACAACGACGTCAAGCTGTTTAGACTCAATGTACTCAAGATGTTACCTGCAAAACAAAAAGTGGTTAATTTACAGATCCTAGATCCTTTACAGACAAGCGTACTTGGCAATCTCATAAGACCAACTAGGACGTACGGACAAAAGATATTCAGTTTATCAGTCATAAAAAATGAGGTAAAGAAAACTGAATGGATACAAAACAGAACAATGCAAATACTGAACGATTGCTTAAGGTAAATACGCCTGTAAATACGCAGAAGTAGACTGCAGAGTGCAGAGTAGCTTCTTTAAGTATTAGACAACATGCAGCGTTCGCCAGTTTTCTAAATAAAAGCAACAAACTATATACAATGAGCAAAATTTGAGAAAAAATCCTTAAAACCATATTAGGATCTCCAACGATACCTATCGCAAGATGCAGGCAACTCCATTTTATGGAAAACTTAGGAGTTATACATATCTGAGGAAAGTACTCAAAGATGGGAACGACAGTTTAAATAAAAATAGCAAACGTTACAAAAAACAACTAGAAGTTAGTGAAAAGCTAAAGAATTCGAACGCATGGCTGCTTCCCAAAAGCAGACTGAATACATATTCTATAGCAGATGCACCGCTCGGTCGTAGGTCTGGAAATACAGCCGCCGCCAGGATCGCTAGAAGTCTTTCAAACGAAAAATTGATGTATCATAACACCATTCTAATTCAAAAGTCATGAGCTGCGTCTTTTGATTAAGGAGTTTATTAAATCAATATCTTGTCTGCAGGTATCTTTCAAAGGAAAAAATAAAACGATAACAATAAAATGCAGCGATCAAAATTGGAAAAAGCATCGCGTTCATAGGCTAATGCCAACATGAAATGCGTTGAATAACTATGGAAAAGTGAAATCCTTAAGGTGGCGCTCTGAATAACCGACTTTGGGCGATAAAATTTTTCACGTAAGTTTTCGTTAATTAACTTAAGAAGAAAAGTTGTTGCAAATTAAATTAGCTTTCATTTGATGTATATAACGTCAAATTTGGTTCAACTTGAAATTTTAACCTATTTTTCAATGGGAAAAAATATTTAAATCGATATACCAAAAAATTCTATATGGCTTTTGGTACTTTTTGAAACAGTTCTTTGTAGCTAATTGCCAGTTGCAACTTTTCAAAAAGTCGTTTGTGTAGGCAAACCTTTCTAAAAAAATTTCCAGAATACGTTGACCGATATTGACAAAAATACACTATTTTTCAAACTAATTTTTCGTTAGCTAACTTTTGGCTTCTGAAACTTTTCTCAACGGATTTTAGTACAGAAAAATTAGCTCTATTTTTTGGAAAATACGTATGTATAGACAAACTTCAGGTTTCTGAAATTGGGCTATAGCGTACATTTTTTTAAGATTACTGTCAGCTGCGAAAACATATCCGCTTGAAACTTTGCAGACTGTTAGAGCAGACGTATGTGGAGGTGCCGAACTTCTTGAATTGTGATTATTATGATTTGGCTCAATATGAAAGGCTTTTTAAAACGTCACTTTTGATAAAAATAAAAATAACTAAAAATTTGTCGCCGGTAACGAAAATTCGACAAAAATGGCACCTTGGCAAGATAATTGTCTTTAATTTAAGCTATAGATTGTTAAATTTGGTTGAGGCAGCATTGAGCTACGTCATTTCAAAAATTAGTCAAATTTTTCAAAATTTCAATTTTGATGCAGTCATAAAATTCGCCAAAGTGCTATCAGAGCTCTCAAACTTTGCAAAAATACTTGCCTGGTGTGTGTCTTGGTTGCGCTTGAGGAAAAACTTCGTATCAGCAAAAAATAAAAAACTATATCAATTTGATTTATTGGAAGTTACTCAGAGCGCCCCCTTAAGATGCATATGATATTTAGTCCTAGTTTCTGTGAAAACAAATATAAGGCAAAAGACAAACTTATTAAAAACTGCAAATTTAGAATAAATTTATAAAAATTGCCGAACCCCGGGATCAAACCGGGAACCTTTAGATTTTCAGTCTAACGCACTCCCAATTGTGCTATTTCGGCTTGCTAATATGACAACATGACTATATTCAGAAACTCAGGTTTCTATGTTATTTCGGGTAGGTCGAATCTCCAGTGTTAAATAACACTAGAAGGGTAGGTAGGTCGATCATTCACTTGAACTTCGGACAGACGATGCAACTGAGAATATCGAATAAAGAAAAAAACAGCCGGAGTGGAATTGAACCACCAACCTTCCGTTTCTCAGACGGACGCTCTACCATTTGAGCTACCGGCCTTCCTGGTCAAAAACTTTTAATGACTTCTATGCAAATGAACCGGAAGTACGTAAGCAGCAAGGTGTTTTGCGTTTGTGACAGGCAAACATCAATAATCTGGTAAAGAACATTTACATATCGTATTTGTCAGTTAGTGCTACTTAAAACGTACTATATTCATCAGATAAACCATTGTTTTCGTGACCTCATTGTGTAGTGGTTAACACTCAGGACTAGGAATCCAGTAACCAGAGTTCAAATCTCGGTGAGGTCTTCCTTTTTTTCAAAATTAGCTGTGATATTTAAAAATGTATCAATTTCTAACTTTAACATTTTTTATAATCACCAGTAAAGCTTTGGAGCTACTCAGCATTAAATGTGTGCGGCGATTAGAAATTAAAAATCATTTTATCCGCAATTAACGGCCGCGTTTAATATTTCCTATGGAATATTGACACTCAAGCCTCACTGTAGCGGTCACAATGTAGTAACTTCTCGCTCAGCAAACGAGCGTGTTTCGGCTTAAAGTCAACATGACAACTGGTGCTCTGTGATTACCAGCGTAAGACATGTAACACCAATAGCCTTCTTAAGGTAGCGCTCAGCAACAAAACTCATGTTTGCCGCTCGTCTCATGCAATAAGTAGCAAAACCACTTTAATTCCATATCAAAGAGGCATAAAAAAGCCATTTACATTACAGTTCAGCACTTTAATGTAAATTTGTCAAATTTTATGACCATGTCAAATATCCTATTCACACTAATTTTGTGTTTGACCTAGCTCAGCGAAACTTCAACCAATTTTGACGATCGTGGTATCAATACAAAGATCTTTTAAAAATTTAGACGTGACTGATCTTCGATTTTTCATTTCTATTTTTGCTGTTGCAAAAAATTGATTTTTTAAAAATCAGCTGTGTTTGACCGACTACAAAAAGTGCAGCGAGCCAAAATTTGTAAATCAAAAAAATTACACGTCTGTATTTATATTTTTTCTTTCATTGTGCAAATTTTCAACTTGATAGCTATCGGCAGCTGGGACCCAGGTCTAAAAAAAGTAGTCGATTTCGCTACGCAAAAATGTAAGCTTTGCCTACACTTTTCACTTTTTCAAAAATTAGACCTTTCCTAGGACTGAATATTTCCGTTAAAAAAGTTACCAAATGCCATACTAAATTTTTTAAGAAATTAAATCAAAAATTTGACATTTTCGAAGATTTATCAGCTTTGTAGGTTTTTCATTTTTGATTCGCTATTTTCACGGCTAAATAACTCAGAAAAACTTCAACGTATTCTCATGTTTAATACATCAATTTAAAACTAAGAAACATATTTCATATTTAAGTGATATTTCAGTGATATGAGTAATCATTTTATATAAAAACAAATTTTTTTTTGCTACGGCTACAAACTTGCCCAAAAAATTTGAAAAAATTTATCACAATATGCACATCAAATGAAAGCTCTTTTTATTTTGAACAAGTTTCCTTCAAGACATTATGGTCAAAAATGTCGCTGAAAAAAATTAAACGCCAAAGTCGGATCCCCTGACATTTTAGTTCATCGAGAATCATTTCGTTGATGATTTCGTTGATCAATATATATTTTCAGAATTTACGTTGAAATAAGTTTAGTGTAGCAATGTTTGCTGAGTTATTATTCCTGAAAGCTCGAGTCTGATGCACTGGTCCGCTAAAATTATTCAGTTATTGAAATTACGTTGTAGGAACCGGTTGGTTCAGTCAGACGGCAGCGCTTTGGATTAAAAATCTGAGGACAGATGGTTCGATTCCGTCCATTAACTTTTTTGAAGCTGCAAATTCCATCAACGTAGCGTTGCACTGCAGATAGTTGTGTTCTACTGAGCTACCAAGTCTCTCAGTGTAATTTAACACTGTAATTTTAGGTGACAGCCTCACATACTTATATATTTGAGCTGAAGTAAAACATGTAT
>JASANF010019940.1:0-87017 GCA_030248245.1 Trissonchulus sp. WLG1_4 | reverse complement strand
TATCGCCAATAGCGCTTAGGGGTGGGGTAAAAGTTCTGTCGGTGTACGTTATCACGCGACATCGATCGACATCGACGACTTGACAAAAATAGCTGTGGCAAAAGACTACGCCAGTTAACTCATACGGTTTACGTGCTAGCGTTCATGGGAACTATATATTGGACATACAAAATGAATTAGGGCACAACTACTTCCCTGTGTCTCTTTTGCTACTTCCCCGGAAGCTGCTCCTGAATTTATTAGCCGTTCTGAATAATTCCTGCAGGTAATAATAAATAAGTTCTGAGGTCAAGAGGAGTCCATTGGTACAAAAACTATTCAGCTCAGTAAATTCCACAATCCAGGCTGGGGGGAATTACGGAAAAGTGCCAGGGAAGAGTACGATCGTGCGAACCATGTACTCTTGGAGGGAGTGTGTTACGATAAAATTTCTCTACCAAACATGCTGGTTTAATCAGACAAGGGGCTCTGTCTATCTGAAAACTAAATCTACTATGACAGAACATGTCTACCTTTGAAAAAACGTAGTACCTTATATAACACTATGTTTTACGTAGTGTCTAGGCGTATACGCACGCAAACTTCAAAATAACACTAGGTTCCTAAATACTGACCTACTCAAACAGAAGCGTTACAAAAGTTTTTATTGTGTATATACTGTCGACATATAGTAAATTTGCACTGTGAATACAACATGTATATATTTGCGAGTTTAACTAGACCGTAGCTGTAAGACCTAGAAATCTCCATGCAAAACTGTACAGAAATTTAGAATACTACAAATTTTAAGTACAAAAACAGCAGAAATGAGCAAATATTTCACGTGAAAAGGTGTCCCCTACTGTTCTATTCAGCGGGCGTATAATCTGTGCCATTCATGAAGCCGGGAGGGGGTGTGGGGGGAAGACCCCCCCAAATTCGGTCCATGGGAAGGGAAGGTGGGTTCCGCGAGGGAGAAAAGAAGGGGGGAGGGTGCCGAAGGGAGTAAAATTTTGGCAAAAAATTGAAAAATTAGGCATTTGTTTGTGAAATATAATCTATTTTTCCTGAAACTTCCGCCAAAAATTGTCAAAATCGGTGTTTTTTAGTCATAACGGTAAAAATTGCGTCATTTTTGAGGGAGAGGGGTCAAACCACGGGGGGGAGGGGTACCCCAAATTTTAATGATATTATGATGTATGATCTGTGGAACTTGAACAGATGATTTTTATTCATAAAGAAAATTGCTGCTACCAATGTTACATGTTTGTCCAATACTCATTCGTGTTATACTTATATACATAAATACAAAAGTCACACAAAACATTATATTAAGAATTTCCATTTGGGTCGATTAATACTTACAGCCATCAAAATTATGAACAAAAATTAGCAAGTTTAAAAAGCATTCTCATAAACTGATTCAATTAAACATTGATCCGCTAGGTTTCGATAAAATGGACGCCCTGACACAATGACACATGACAAAATGTGGCTGCAAGTATGATAAAATCGAAGCATAACTAATAGCGAGTAAATCACAAAACAAGAATGTATAAGGTATCATAGATGTATATGCCAGCTATACACTGTACCGTTTAGACTATATACACTGGGCTTAAAGGATAAAATGTACCCCATCCCACTTTGTATCTCCTATGACTTCTAATTTTCTTCCTAGTTTCCCCAAGCAAACCACAACCCCAACCAAGATTTGGTAGAAAATTCAACAAGTTGCTAACTACGGTCAACAAGTTGCTAACTTTCGTAAAGTTTATCAGTTGTGAAGAATTATTTAAAAAAAACCGTCAGTAATTTCAGAATTGATATATTACATACATATTATTAAATTATTATCCATTTTATAATTTAACTGGATCCTAAAATCTAGGCTCTATCCTCTTCGCCCACCAAATATCCTAGCATTCGCGAAAACAAAAATTAATTTTTATATATCTGCTTTTACTCCAGCCTTTTTGCGTCACCCCTCTAATCTCTGTTTCTTTTTCGGGGATACCAAATATAGACTTTAAAACAATCAAAGGTGTCATAATTTATTATTCAGCTGATACCGACTAGCTAAAATCACCCCGAGAAACAGTAGTTTCTAAATACGTTAAAAAATGCTACCCTTTCTGTTCCAATCACAGTTGTCAGGAACAAAGTTCAGTATCATATTCAAAAAGTTTTTATTTTTCAATATATATTCGTTGACGAACCCACTTGTGTAATTCTTGCTTTTTAAAGAGCAACTTTCACAAGGGGATATTTGGCAGACATTGTGAATCATATCATAAATTTGACATGAGATATTTTTTCAACAAGTTATATACACATATATACGCCCAACTAATTCCACCCAGCATCCACTCATAGCACTCTTGCGAGTAATAAGCAAAAAAAGGATTGACCAACTGTAACCAAGACCCCCAAGACATTACCCGCCTGTAACAACTCATATCCCTTTACAGAACACAAAAATCGTCACAAGATGGCGTAAAAGCAAATCCAGGCATATTAGTCAATTAGCCTTGAATTCAATAAGTCAGAATAAAAAAAGTTTGCATAATTCTCGCTCAGCGTAAACAAGGCCAATCCATCTGAGAGCCCACTACCTTAACCCGACTATAGTATATTTTTAAAAATACAACATTTATTTTTGATTAATCTTTGATTAAAACAATAGCCTTGTTAAAATTTCCACGCTCCTTTTGTGAAAGCCTATCAGAACGTTGACACAAGACTATTTTTTTAAAAAAGGTGTTTTTGACTCAAACCAGTCAAAGTGAACACGTGATCTATGTAATACACTTGAAAAAATAGTCTTTTGTCGTTGAGGTAATCAACGACAACTAAATTTTACACTGAGTTCAAAGTTCAAATTAACAAATTCTGTGAATATCGGCCCAAAAAGTCAAGTATATATAACAAGGTTCAATTAGTCATCAAGCATCTTTGTTGAGCCTGTGCAGGAATTAGTGAAGCGAAAGAAGTCGTGATAAAGTATAGCAGGCGGTCCAAAACAGGTTCCAGGGGGTCATTCTTCTTCGCCGGATCGCAAGGGGGTTGTTTGTTGGCGGCAGTCGAGGTGGTGGGGGTATCGTTGGGGTCGCGGGGGAACTCGGGAGGTCGCATCGTTAGTCGTAGACGGTCCTGGCCTGTCCGTATTTTCGGCCGGAGCTTCATTGTTGTTATTCTGCAAAGAAAAAAAGGTACAATTTAAACACTGCTTCATATATACTTGTGTTGTCATACTCGTTTGGCTTCTGAACTGGCGGAAGAGAGATCAGTACCTAGAACAAGAGAAAAGAGCTTGTGAAAAACATTTCTTAAAAACACTGAGGGGACAACAAATTGACACAGATCACTGCTACTCAACTATTTAGCTGGAATTGTCCACACACTCACAGCTGCCTAGGCACATACTGGGAGGGGGGGGGGGAAGGTGCCCAAATGCCGATTTGGATGAAGTATGTGGCGAAATCTTAAATCAGTATGTGGCGAAATCTTAAATCGGTCGTTCATGGATGGACTTTTTCTTACATTTTTGTGTGGACGCAAAATTTTGTTCAAAAAATTATATTATAATAAATGAAATCATGTATTATTAATCAAACCATTCAAAAGTCTTATTGAATAATGTTTTATTGAATACCTGTTGTGGTTGTGGGTGTGGCCGGCGGTGCGGGGTGTGGTGGTACCGGAGCCCCCCTGCGCTGCGGCTGTTGCCCCCTGAAATTGAGCACGTCCCACAAGGGCTGTTGCTGGCGCGCCCGACGCGTACACGTGCCGACCCAAAAACCCATTCTGCTATGTGAAACATTCCACGAACAGGTTTTACTCACCGCACAAAGAGAAAATGAGCCCAACTTATATATAAGTACCTGGATTTAGTAGACTAGAGCGGATCAAAAATTTGGCTATTGATACGCAAAATACTGCCAAATCCTAAAAAAAAGCGTTCCTTAGAACAATAACAGAAACTAAAAAATCAGATCTGGTTTTTAGAACGTAATGTCTTATCAAAAAATATATAGTCTTCTTCAATCGAAAACCTACTTCACAGCCAAGGAAAAAACAGCTGTTTCGGTCAGCAACGAATCAATATAAAAAAATCCCACGGATAATAATAGAAAAAGACCTATGCCCTTCGACCACTTACGCCCATGAGAGCCCATATGGTGGTGACGAAGAGGAATCGTTCCCAGGAGGAGTAGAAGTACAGGATCATGAGCAGGAAACCAGCCCGCGTGCCCACATAGATCCAGTCCAGCCAGTCGCGCTCACGCCAGTCCTCACCCTCCTCGTCCAGGCCCCCCTCAAAATACAACATACACAAAATTGAGACGGGAGAAGTTAGAGCAAATGTCGCTTAATATGGGGCAATTGAGATTTCTAGTATTTTCTGGCCAAAGGTGGGGGAAGCAGTTCATCTCTCCAGAATTGAGAGGGAGGGGGAAAAGGTCCGGAAAGTTAGAGAAAAAGTGAGTAAAAAATGGCACTTTGTAGCATTTTCTGGTCGATTAGAGAGGCAAGTGTCCCAAAAATTGGCCATAAAGTCACCGCAGCCTTTCAGATAGATAGAATTATACGCCTTTTTGCTCAATATTATTTGTGGTAGAATTATATACCTTTTTGCGTAATATTATTGGTGGTCGATTAGACGGGGGAAGGTGTCAAACTTTTCCAGAAGTAGAAAAATCAAAGAGGCAGCCAAAGAAATTTATAGACCTGTGCATTCATAGCTGGTTCAGCGGGGGCCGGCTGATTTGGTTGTTTTCGTTGGCTTGGTCGGTGCTGGCCGGGCAGGGGGGCGGGGGGCTGGGTGGTCGAGACCGCCAGAGTCCCCCAAGACCTGGAACCCCCCATTGGCCCCGGGGAATGGGGCTGGTGCCAAATCCCCCGGGCAAGGGCAGTCTCCCCTGGGGTGTCACAAACATGCCCGGCAAATAGACACTTCCGTACAGGTGACTGAGACTGAAATAACAAAAAGGTTTTTCATAGAATTTCTTGTTTCTAGTGTAAGATTTTTCAGATACAGAAAACAGGTTACAGCTTAACGAAAGACCAGGACTAAAACTTTTCTCGTGATAAGTTAGCGCAGTTTTGAAGCAATCCCGTAGCTCAGCAGATGCTAAAAAAGTAATTTCAGTGAAAGTGTTTAGAAATTGTATTAAATTTCATACACACATATCATAATTACTTAGTTATACTAAATAAAATTTTTTCAGAAACAATAATTGCAGAGCCAGTATTAATACCTTACTATGTGTGCATATTGACAACAAAAATAAAAAACCCAATCAAACAATGAGTGCAGACTTACTAATTGATATAGCTTTGAGATAGAACGCGTACATCTTTGCTGAGCCTGCAGCATGGGGTCAGCCTGGGGCCAGACCGGACCGACGGTCCCTCCGCCCGCAGACGCCGCTGAAATGTTCGATTCCTGCGCAGCATAGGCGCCTAGGTTAAACTGCGGTATATTGCCGAATCCGGCCACGGGCAGCTGGCTGAATCCCAGAGTTGCCAGAATCATTGGCGGGCTGGCGCGACGCAAGTTCGCTTTCCGGAGAGGTGGTTGGAGTCCGAGCGCCGAAAGGAGTCGGCCATCGGGGTGTACACCAAATAGAACACGTGAAGGCCGTCAGAGAAGCTCGGGGCGAAGAATGTCACGAACCACCGCGGCATCTTTCAGCAATTGACCAGCGTAGATTAGTCGTTGTTTTGCTGATCCTAAAAAGAATGCTTTTCCACAACATCAGATATTTTCCTTTGTATTCAAAACACTTTTCAAGTAGAAAGGGTAAAAAATACTAATGGTTTTTTCAATTTCACTCTCCAACTATCTATAAAATCAAAAAAATTATATATAAAAAATGTATATATTTTTTGTAACGAAAAACAGCTAAAACGATACACCAAACATTGTATTAAGCAAATACATAGGGCACAATGCAGATGTATGTACATGCACATGTTTTCATTTAAGATAAATGCAAAGAACACTATGCCAAAGAGTTGCAGGGGTCTGGGGGCGACAGCCCCCAGAAAAAAATTGGGGAAATTTTTGATTTTTAGGCCAAATTTGATCAATTGGAGACGTATCAGAAATTTTTTCCGGCCGGACCATGAAAACCAAAGGGGGGACCCTTGTGTAAAATTTCGGTCGGAAAAAATTTCGGGGGGGGGGGAATTCCCCCCCTTCCCCCCCCCCTGGCTACGCCCCTGTTTGCATGTGTTGTTATTTCGCAAATTTTTGTGCTGAAATAGCAAAAAAACTATCATTTTTACCCATTACAAAAAATCGAAAAGTCATCCCCCATTCATTCATCGAAATTTTTTTCGTGGCTACGCGACTGATATACATACGCTTAAATTACAAGGGCCGGGGGGGGGGGGTAATCCCCGGAAGCTAAAGACATTTACGACATCTTTGTCGCTTTTTTGGGGGTATATACGCTTCTTGACAATTTTGCAAGGTTCAACTAAAAGAGGGAAGTTCAAACACCCCGAACAACGCCCTCCCTCTGACTCCTGACTGCGCCCTTGGCACCGCAGTCAAAATGCTATACTGATCAATTTGACCTACTTTTTGACTTTTTATCAATGTTGATGAAAATTTTTTGTGAGATCACCCAAAACCGGGACCAGTCAGTGGCAAACTACTGGTGGTATGAGTGTGTAAAGACATATGTATAGAAATGGGGCGTGACTGTTGAAAAATTAAAGAATGCTGTTTCGAAAAAATTTGAAAATTTTTTCACAATTGTCAACATTTTTTACTAATTCAATTTTTTTGAAAAACACTGCCTCCGGCTCCGGCTCCGGCATTTTATATCCGGCTCCGGCTCCGGCAAAATTTTACCTCCGGTCGTTCGCTAGTCTGGGGGCGGCAGCCCCCAGAAGCTGGAGCTTTTTTGGAATTTTGAAATAAAATTTCCATTCAAGAAGCAATTCTAAGCGACACTTTTGTAAAAATCAGAGTGGAGTGGTTGCTTGCAGGGGAATGGGGGCGGCTGCCCCCAGCCCCAGAGGTTGGACCTTTTTTGGAGTTTTGAAATAACATTTCTATTGAAACAGCATTTCTAAGCAACACTTGTTGTAAAATCATTGACAAAATCATTAAAAATGTCATTTTTGCTGCAATAAGACATCTAAAATGATACATTAAACAGTGTATTAAGCAAATAAATAGTGTACAATGCACCCATATACACATAAACACGCTTTAATAGAACACAAAGGCAAGAAATATGGAGCTACAGGATTGCAGGGATCTGGGGGCGGCGGCCCCCGGAAAAAAATTGGGAAAATTTTTGATTTTTAGGCCTAATTCGGTCAATTGGAGACGTATCGAAATTTTTTTCTATAGGCCCTCTTTCGCAAAGGGGGGGGCCCCAGAGCCAAAGGGGGGGGCCCGGGGCCCGTGGGCCCCCCCCCTGGATCCGCCACTGTGTTTTGTTGTAATATAAACTATCATTCAGGCAGTTCAGTTTGAACTATACAAGGGGAGTCTTATTTGCTATCCAATTTGTTGCAAAACTGGATAGACTAAAAGCTACTTCAGAAAGCAAATGCTCTATAAAATCAGCCGTTTGTGTCATGCTGATTAGCAGCGGGTTGGACTGCGTTAGCCATATTTATTGTGATTTTAGCCATGTTAACAGCAAATTTTTTTATTAGTAGAATGTCACCTCTGTAATGTTTATAAGTTCTAGTGCATTGTTGGTTTCAGCTTAGAGCAATTATGGAAGTGGAAAGTAGTGCTTTAATAACTGTTCGCTGTGCTCACCAGTCCAGCGGTGATATTCAGCTGGAAGTTCCCACGGCCTGGACTGTCGGACAACTAAAGACACATTTGCAAAATGTGCATCCAAGTAAACCGGTATGCTTATATTTTTGTTACATTTTTTTGTACTTACCCTGTATTTTTTTAATTATATATATATATATGTAATTTTTATATATAATTTTTTTGATTTTATAGATAGTTGAAGACTGAAATTGCAAAAAACCATTAGTATTTTTTACCCTTTCCACTTGAAAAGTGTTTCGAATACCAAGAAAAATATCTGATGTTGCGGAAAAGCATTCTTTTTAGGATCCAGCAAAACAACGACTAATCTACGCCGGTCAATTGCTGAAAGATGCCGCGGTGGTTCGTGACATTCTTCGCCCCGACTTCTCTGACGGCCTTCACGTGTTCCATTTGGTGTACACCCCGATGGCCGACTCCTTTCGGCGCTCAACTCCGACCACCTCTCCGGAAAGCGAACTGCGACATCGCGCCAGACCCGCCAATGACTCTGGCAACTCTGGGAATTCCAGCCAGCTGCCCGTGGCCGGATTCGGCAATATACCGCAGTTTAACCTAGGCGCCTATGCTGCGCAGGAATCGAACATTTCAGCGGCGTCTGCGGGCGGAGGGACCGTCGGTCCGGTCTGGCCCCAGGCTGACCCCATGCTGCAGGCTCAGCAACAGATGTACGCGTTCTATCTCAACAGCTATATCAATTAGTAAGTCTGCACTCATTGTTTGATTGGGTTTTTTATTTGAGTTGTCCAATATGCACACATAGTAAGGTATTAATACTGGCTCTGCAATTATTGTTTCCGAAAAAATTGTAGTATAACTAAGTAATTATGATATGTGTGTATGAAATTTAATACAATTTCTAAACACTTTCACTGAAATTACTTTTTAGCATCCGCTGAGCTACGGGATTGCTTCAAAACTGCGCTAACTTATCACGACGAAAACGTTTTAGTCCCTGGTCTTTCGTTAAGCTGTAACCTGTTTTCTGTATCTGCAAAAACTCTTACACTAGAAACAAGAAATTCTATGAAAAACCTTTTTGTTATTTCAGTCTCAGTCACCTGTACGGAAGTGTCTATTTGCCGGGCATGTTTGTGACACCCCAGGGCAGCATGCCCTTGCCGGGGGGATTTGGCACCAGCCCCATTCCCGGGGCCAATGGGGGGGTTCCGGTCTTGGGGGACTCGACGGTCTCGACCACCCAGCCCCCCGCCCCCCTGCCGGCCGGCGCCGACCAAGCCAACGAACAACAACCAAATCAGCCGGCCCCCGCTGAACCAGCTATGAATGCACAGGTCTATAAATTTCTTTGGCTGCTCTGATTTTGCTATTCTGGAAAAGTTTGACACCTTCCCCCCGTCTAATCGACCACCAATAATATTACGCAAAAAGGTATATAATTCTACCACAAATAATATTGAGCAAAAAGGCGTATAATTCTATCTATCTGAAAGGCTGCGGTGACTTTATGGCCAATTTTTGGGACACTTGCCTCTCTAATCGACCAGAAAATGCTACAAAGTGCCATTTTTACTCACTTTTGCTCTAACTTTCCGGACCCTTTCCCCCTCCCTCTCAATTCTGGGGAGATGAACTGCTTCCCCCACCTTTGGCCAGAAAATACTAGAAATATCAAGTGCCATATTAAGCGACATTTGCTCTAACTTCTCCCGTCTCAATTTTGTGTATGTTGTATTTTGAGGGGGGCCTGGACGAGGAGGGTGAGGACTGGCGTGAGCGCGACTGGCTGGACTGGATCTATGTGGGCACGCGGGCTGGTTTCCTGCTCATGATCCTGTACTTCTACTCCTCCTGGGAACGATTCCTCTTCGTCACCACCATATGGGCTCTCATGTGGGCGTAAGTAGTCAAAGGGGATTAAGTATTTTACTATGATTACCCGTGGGATTTTTTTATATTGATTCGTTGCTGACCGAAACAGCTGTTTTTTCCTTGGCTGTGAAGTAGGTTTTCGATTGAAGAAGACTATATATTTTTTGATTGAGATTACGTTCGGAAAACCAGATCAGATTTTTTAGTTTCTGTTAATTTTTTAAGGAAGACATTATTTTAGGATTTGGCAGTATTTTGCGTATCAATAGCCAAATTTTGAATCCGCTCTAGTCTACTAAATCCAGGTTATTATATATAAGTTGGGCTAGTTATCTTTTTGTGCGGTGAGTAAAACCTGTTCGTGGAATGTTTCAGATATCAGAATGGGTTTTTTGGTCGGCACGTGGACCGTCGGGCGCGCCAGCAACAGCCCTTGTGGGACGTGCTCAATTTCAGGGGGCAACAGCCGCAGCGCAGGGGGGCTCCGGTACCACCACCCCCCGCACCGCCGGCCACACCCCCACAACCACAACAGGTATTCAATAAAACATTATTCAATAGAATTTTGAATGGTTTGATTAATAATACATGATTTCATTTATTATAATATAATTTTTTGAACAAAATTTTGCGTCCACACAAAAATGTAAGAAAAAGTCCATCCATGAACGACCGATTTAAGATTTCGCCACATACTGATTTAAGATTTCGCCACATACTTCATCCAAATCGGCATTTGGGCACCCCCCCCCCTCCCAGTATGTGCCTAGGCAGCTGTGAGTGTGTGGACAATTCCAGCTAAATGTTAGATCACATCATTGTATATATTAGATGTCCCCTCAGTGTTTTTAAGAAATGTTTTTCACAGCTTTTTTCTCGAGTTCTCAGTACTCAGTACTTTCCGCCAGTTTGAAGCAAACGAGTATGACAACACAAGTATATATGAAGCAGTGTTTAAATTGTACCTTTTTTACTTTGCAGAATAACAACAATGAAGCTCCGGCCGAAAATACGGACAGGCCAGGACCGTCTACGACTAACGATGCGACCTCCCGGTCCCCCACCGACCCCAACGATACCCCCACCACCTCGACTGCCGCCAACGAACGACCCCCTCAGATTGCGGCCGAAGAAATGACCCCCTGGAACGTGTTTTGGACCACCTGCTATACTTTTGTCACGACTTTCTTCGCTTCACTTATTCCTGAACAGGCTCCACGAGAGCTTAATGACTAATTGACTTGTTATATATACTTGACTTTTTGGGCCGATATTCACAGAATTTGTTAATTTGAACTTTGAACTCAGTGTAAAATTTAGTTGTCGTTGATTACATTAGAACAGACAAAAGACTATTTTTTCAAGTGTATTTCATACGATCACGTGTTCACTTTGACTGGTTTGAGTCAAAAACACCTTTTTTTAAAAAAATAGTCTTGTGTCAACGTTCTGATAGGCTTTCACAAAAGGAGCGTGGAAATTTTAACAAGGCTATTGTTTTAATCAAAGATTAATCAAAAATAAATGTTTTATTTTTGAAAATATACTATAGTCGGGTTAAGGTAGTGGGCTCTCAGATGGATTGGCCTTGTTTGCGCTGAGCGAGAATTATGCAACCTTTTGTTATTCTGACTTATTGAATTCAAGGCTTATTGACTGATGCTGAATTTGCTTTACGCCATCTTGTGACGATTTTTGTGTTCTGTAAAGGGATATGAGTTGTCCCGGGCGGGTCCGGTATTTTTGGTTCTGGTTACGGTCGATCCCTTTTTTGCTTATTACTCGCAAGAGTGCTATGAGTGGATGCTGGGTGGAATTAGTTGGGCGTATATATTTGTATATAACTTGTTGAAAAAATATCTGATGTCAAATTTTGATATTTCAAAATGTCTGCGAAATACCTGTGATATTGCTTTGAAAGCAGAATTCTGCCAGTGGGTTCGTCAACGAATATATATTGAAAAATAAAAACTTTTTGAATATGATACTGAACTTTGTTCCTGACAACTGTGATTGGAACAGAAAGGGTAGCATTTTTTAACGTATTTTTGAAACTACTGTTTTTGTCAGGGTGATTTTATTTGTGTATATTATGTAAGATTAAATGTACAATTAAATTATGACACCTTTGAAATACTTTTAAAGTTGTATATACATATACCCCCAAAAAAGAAACAGAGATTAGAGGGGTGATGCAAAAAGGCTGGAGTAAAAGCAGATATATAAAAATTAATTTTTGTTTTCGCGAATGCTAGGATATTTGGTGGGCGAAGAGGATAGAGCCTCGATTTTAGGATCCAGTTAAATTATAAAATGGATAATAATTTAATAATATGTATGTAATATATCAATTCTGAAATTACTGACGGTTTTTTTTAAATAATTCTTCACAACTGATAAACTTTACGAAAGTTAGCAACTTGTTGACCGTAGTTAGCAACTTGTTGAATTTTCTACCAAATCTTGGTTGGGGTTGTGGTTTGCTTGGGGAAACTAGGAAGAAAATTAGAAGTCATAGGAGATACAAAGTGGGATGGGGTACATTTTATCCTTTAAGCCCAGTGTATATAGTCTAAACGGTACAGTGTATAGCTGGCATATACATCTATGATACCTTATACATTCTTGTTTTGTGATTTACTCGCTATTAGTTATGCTTCGATTTTATCATACTTGCAGCCACATTTTGTCATGTGTCATTGTGTCAGGGCGTCCATTTTATCGAAACCTAGCGGATCAATGTTTAATTGAATCAGTTTATGAGAATGCTTTTTAAACTTGCTAATTTTTGTTCATAATTTTGATGGCTGTAAGTATTAATCGACCCAAATGGAAATTCTTAATATAATGTTTTGTGTGACTTTTGTATTTATGTATATAAGTATAACACGAATAAGTATTGGACAAACATGTAACATTGGTAGCAGCAATTTTCTTTATGAATAAAAATCATCTGTTCAAGTTCCACAGATCATACATCATAATATCATTAAAATTTGGGGTACCCCTCCCCCCCTTGGTTTGACCCCTCTCCCTCTCAAAAATGACGCAATTTTTACCGTTCTGACGAAAAAACACCGATTTTGACAATTTTTGGCGGAAGTTTCAGGAAAAATCGCTTAGATTTCACAAAAAAATGCCGAATTTTTCAAATTTTTGCCAAAATTTTACTCCCTTCGGCACCCTCCCCCTTCTTTTCTCCCTCGCGGAACCCACCTTCCCTTCCCATGGACCGAATTTGGGGGGGTCTTCCCCCCACACCCCCCTCCCCCGACTTCATGAATGGCACAGATTATACGCCCGCTGAATAGAACAGTAGGGGACACCTTTTCACGTGAAATATTTGCTCATTTCTGCTGTTTTTGTACTTAAAATTTGTAGTATTCTAAATTTCTGTACAGTTTTGCATGGAGATTCTAGTCTTACAGCTACGGTCTAGTTAAACTCGCAAATATATACATGTTGTATTCACAGTGCAAATTTACTATATGTCGACAGTATATACACAATAAAAACTTTGTAACGCTTCTGTTAGTAGGTCAGTATTTAGGAACCTAGTGTTATTTTGAAGTTTGCGTGCGTATACGCCTAGACACTACGTAAAACATAGTGTTATATAAGGTACTACGTTTTTTCAAAGGTAGACATGTTCTGTCATAGTAGATTTAGTTTTCAGATAGACAGAGCCCCTTGTCTGATTAAACCAGCATGTTTGGTAGAGAAAGTTTATCGTAACACACTCCCTCCAAGAGTACATGGTTCGCACGATCGTACTCTTCCCTGGCACTTTTCCGTCATTCCCCCCAGCCTGGATTGTGGAATTTACTGAGCTGAATAGTTTTTGTACCAATGGACTCCTCTTGACCTCAGAACTTATTTATTATTACCTCAGGAATTATTCAAATCGGCTCAGTAAATTCAGGACTTGGGGGGAATAACGGAAAAGAACCAGGGAAGTAGTTCTGCCCTAAATCAGTTTGTATGTCCAATATAGTTCCCATGAACGCTAGCACGTAAATTTCGCATTATGAGTAACTGGCGTAGTCTTTTGCCACAGCTATTTTTGTCAAGTCGTCGATGTCGATAGATGTCGCGTGTAAACGTACACCGACAGAACTTTTACCCCACCCCTAAGCGCTATTGGCGATACTGTTATGTCCAGCTAAAAACACTCCTCCCCTTTCTCTACTATTTGCGCTGTGCCCACACGCTACCCCACATAGCGATAGGGTTTCTGTGTCACTTATACGCGTTCGTTACCAATTCCTCACAGTTCAACAAAGATGCTTGATGTTGAACCTTTGTACTTGAGGATAATTACGAGCCGGGATTTACTTTAAGCCCTAATTACTTTATATGAGTACTTGTTGCTATCTCAGTTTTATGTATGATTCACAAGTAATTATCCCTTGTGAAAGTTTCTCTTTAGCTAAGAATGAAATGGGCTCTTGAAAAACATCTCGGGGGTAGCTAGTCGGTAATCAGCTGCCTATAAGGACTGTATGTAGAATAGGTAAAAGCAAGCTTTATAAATAACACAAGCCCGTGTATGTATTCGTGTGTTTATACGTATGTAATAGCAAAGATAGTGCCTAGACATTTACTAAGTAGAAATATGGATTTTTTTCAAACTAATTCTGTGATTTGAATGTTTTCTTACGACTTGTTATGTAGCCCATTTCTGCAAATTAAGTTATGCGGCAAAGCACCACCATTTCGATCGCTTATTATTGATTAATAGGTACATGGCACGGCTTACTGTTAGCGTTGTGCAAGTTTAAGCCACTCTTACTGGAATGCATAAAGGCAGTCTTACGTTAAAAAAACAGTCTAAGGCGTTCTATTTCAGTAATTTAGAACATCGTAACTAACAATTCTACACGTATTACACAGGGGTGGACGTGTGTAAGGCGGGTCGTTGCCGCACCTACTAATGGCCCAAGCGGGAACAGTGGGTACCGGCTATCTGGGGAGGATCGTTCTCTCGCCCGTAGCCTCGACCGCACCGCCGGCGGGGCTTCCAGGTAAGATGAGCGGGGTCTTCCGTGCGGGCCGGGGTTGCCGGACACCGACGGGAAATGGGGCTTACCTAACTACGGGGCTAGGCGCAGTAGGCGCAGATCACAGAATAGACACGGCCCACTAAGCCTGAATGGGCTTTCCTGGGCTAGGTAGCAGATGGAGGGCTGATCACGGCGCATACGGAACGCAGAGGGGTGGCAGGGCCTCTCTAGGCCGATACTGCCAGGGGACACACGAGTAAACTATCGAGACGGCAGGGCTCTACGCCAAAACTGCCCAGAAGCGAACACGAACGAACCCGATAAAAGAATACATTTAATGAAAGAACACATGGGAGGCCATTTAGGCAGAAACCAGGTAAGTATAATAATAGCGAGAGCGAGACAATGACACAGCCACACAGGCTAATAACAGAGTGCAGACTGACTAGTTATTCAACAAGCATCTGTATATTACACATAACCGAGCGTACACACACAGCAGAGCGCAAGTACGTACATAACGATTAAATATATGAGCGTGAATTCACAATATTAAAATGTTGAAAAGGTAAGTGAAGTGTGAATAGGGAGTAAGGGAGGGTCTCCCAAGTGAAGCCTTACACGTGGGTCAGAATTTTCGACCCGCGACCCAACCAACCCGCGGCTCGACACTCGTGGGTAACCCGCGACCCAACCCGCACCGTGAAACCCGGCCCGCGACCCACTTTGACCCACCAATCGGCGTAGCCAGGATTTTGATAAGGGGGGGGTCGCACCTTGTCCACTTTTTTGCTCACTTGTTTAAACTCACTATTGTATTGTCCGGGGGCGTCAGCCACCAGAATCCTTAATTTACACTTATTGGCGAAGTGGCTTACATAACAAAATGTAAATTTGGTCATTTAAATTAGATAAACTCACTGTTGCGGGGGTCTGGGCCTGAGGTAGGGATGATTTCAGTTAACTGCTAACTGATTCATTTTCAGTTAAAGTTAAGCAGTCACAGGTAACTGATAATAACTGATAACTTAACTGCTCTAAATTTGAAAAGCAGTTAAAAACTGATAACTTAACTGCACAATTCTCAGAAGCTGTTAACTTAACTGTAACTGAAGTGCTTCCGCTGTAAAAAACTGTTTAAAATCGGTTAACTGATATTATTTTCAGTTACATGCTATAACTGAAAATCATTGTCAGTTATGCGTCGAAACTGCTTTTGATTTTCAGTTTTTACGCATAAGTGCATAACTGAAAATCAATTATTCAGTTCAGTTGTGGAAACATTTTAACAAGCAAGCCCAAAAGGGGCAAGGTTCCTTTGCTGAATGAAAATTCAAAAAATATGTTTCATGATGAAACATATTTTTTGAATTTTCATTCAAACTGTCATCATCAAACTTCGTTTTCGCATTCAGTGTGCATTGTCATGCATAGAAAGTGAATTTATGTTTCCTGTAATCTTATATTAAAATGATATCTCACAACCTCTAAAATACAATTATTACTATAATTTCATCTAGAATCAATCAATGTAGATGAAAATATAGTAATACATTGAAATTGTAAAAAAGCCTTTCTTCAGAAAAAACAGTCAGCTCCCATACTGACTTTACGTGTTATGCGCACAGCAGCATGCAGCAGCTACTTTTACACTGCGAAAAGTTGGTTTCAAAACAATAGGTATATAGTTACTGCTCTAGAAGGAATAAATTACGGGCGTACTTTTTGCACACTGTTAGTGTTTTCCGTTATCATTTTTGTAGCTTATTAAATTTCTACTTTGCTAAATATATTTTCTTATTAATATATTTGTAATGATTTTAGATTTTTAATTTTTGCGCGGCCGCCTCAGCGGCCGTGCATACTAACTTCAGTCAATGCACTGAACCTGAAAACGCATGTAAATCATGCTCAGTTTCAGTGCATTGAACTGCACTGCTGATAATAACCAGCTGCAGCATGCCTGCATGCGTGTGTGTGCGCGTGTGCGTGTGCTGTCAGATTAACAATATACAGCCGAGCTGTATCGTAGCACCCCAATACTAGGGTGTCTCCAATTCCAACCAACTCACCAGCTCGAGAATCAGTCACCGTTTCAGTCACTCCACGATCGAATCCCTAGCAACACCAACTCGCACAATAATAGCACCAAGTACAGCTTTAATGACACGCAAAACAACTGCACCAACAAGAATTGCCAACCGGCCAAACCGCACTATAGCAACACCAACACTGCTCACTAGATTAGTAACCTACTGCCCACCTTCCCGTTTCCCGTCTATTGATATGGTAAGTTGAAGCCGGCCGTTAGGCGTCGATGTGAAGGCGTCGGCTTTCTCTTATGGACTACGGTAAGTAGGTAAGTTTAAAATGGATGGGGGGATACACGGGGGCTCTCAAAAAAATGGACGTCCTCGTCCCACGGAAGCAGCGTGACTAATCATGTGCAGGTTGTAAAACAGTATAAATGGTTGAAATTATGAGATGAGAGAAAAATGTATATGAGCATAACGAAGGCATATAAATCTAATACTAGACTAAGTAGTTAATGTACATTTTGTTCAGCACTGTACAGTTGAACAGTTTTGGTGACTGGAGATTGTCTATGATGACTGAGTTGGTTGTTCAGTTTGTATGATTGTCAGGAGCGGCAGGCGGATGAGTGGGGGTAATGAGGGCGGTGTCAGAGCTGTAGATTTGGATGCTGACTGTACATCGTAACCCTGGAGGGATGATGATGAGGGGCAGCCCAAGGCCATTTATGTACAGGGGTATCCAGCCGTGGAGGTGGTAGGTTTGAGAACCTTCGACGGAGTGGAGGGTCACGTTTTGCTGATGAGGATCAGGGCCAGCGCTCCCGGTATGCGTACCGGATGTGGGGGGAAGTGGGACTCGGTCGTGGGTTCGCGGATGGGGTCTTCAGATGGAGGCTCGCCAATAGGGGATTCAGGTGAGGGTTCGCTCTGCTGTTCTTGGCACATCTCCGACTCGGCGTTGGCAATGGGGGTCAGAGTTTCATCGCGGACAGGGGTAGAGTTTTGCGATTCCTCAGCCGTGGGCTCAGAATCAGCATCGAGGGATGGATCGGGGCCGTCCGATGCGGGTCGAACAGCGTCTGCGATCGGGGCGGCTGAGCGGTCAGGCTCGATGGTCACGATGCGAGGCGGCGGTACCTGGCATTTAACGATGGGGATTTGGCGATAGGGTATGGTGGAGAAATAGAATTGGGGTTTGCAAAAATGGGGGTTGTGGTCGCCAAACTCCCAGATAAAGTCGGGCAGTGCGCTTCGAGCCAAGTGGTACGGAAGTGGGTCGTTGCGCTCAAACGGTGCGATCGGGTTAGAGGGGTCGAGGGTAAATGGTTGGAAGTCGATCATCGATACGTACCGGATGTCGGCTTGGGCGCAGCTTTCAGCAAGGAATTTATCGAGTTGTCGCACTCGCTCGGCCGGAGGTCTGTCGCGTGGATATGAGATTGGACCGATCAAGAAGATGGATGTGAGGAGGTGACGGGTAGCGTCGACGAACGCGGCGAAGTCATCAGGCCATCGACGCGAGTCCCTATACAGGTCATGGGTCACTGCGGTCACAATCAAGTATGAGTACAGTTCTGGGTCGCATTTTTTTAGCGCGTAAGGAAGGTGTCCGAGCCGCAAGTCCTGGTGACACAGTACATCTCCCGTTTCAATTTGCTTGAGGTATTTGACGTTGAAGTCACCGAGGAGCAAAATTGAACGCGGGGGGCCACTCAAGATTCGTTCAAAACACAGATCGATTATATCAAAGGGTGGATCGACTCCGTTTTGAAGCAAACAACTTGCGCGATTTAGAATGCGCCCGTGATTGTCAAAACCGAGGAAGTCTGGATTGAAGGGCTTCCTAGGAGAGCCGCATGTCCAAAACATGTGCTTTCCCAAGACAACATAGGATGCACGCGGCGTCAGCAAGGTCTGCAGAATTTTCTTGTTGCTGCTAGCAGCGTGCATCCACACGGTGACCCAAATATCGTCTCTATTGAAGACCCAGGGTCCGTTGATGGATTGGTACGTTTCGCGAATGGATGCAATTTATTTATCCATTTCGGATGCGGAGGAGATCTGGGTACGAAGAAAGTTCGCCTGCTCGACCAAGCCGAGTTGGAACAGATGGATGTATTCTCCTAAGGTTTTGGGTGTTGGGAACAAGAGGCTGGCTACATTAATTTCTGGACAGCATTGATAGTTGACAGAGAGTTCGTGATTGCCATGGACGAAGATGTAGCGGCAACTCAGATCAGGTTGGGTGGGTTGCGATTCAGATGAGTTGATGGGTTGAGAAACGTCGTTGCTGCTCGTTGCTGACTGTGATGTGCTCTCTGGAGTGGGCACTAGAGGAACATCGATGATGTCTTCCTCGCCCACTTGAGAAGATGCTGCCATGGAACCTGAACAGTAGAGAAGAAAAATGAATCCAGAGGACCTTAGAAATGGGTTCAGCGTTGATGATCTGAGATTGAAATACGTATATACTAGTTATAATAAGATTAGGACGGGCAGATTCGAGATGATCGCCGTGCACGGATAGGTCGAGGTCTCAGTGGAGAGGGTGTGTATGAGTCGAGTTTTTGATCGGTGTCACTGTCAGGAGTTAGTCGGGGCAGATAAAGATCATGATTATGCTTCAAATGATCGATATGGCGGATTTGAATAGGAAGGCGAGGATTTTCTATTGACTGAAGATGAGCATTTTTGCCTATGAGTTTAACGACTCTAAATGGACCTTTCCAGTGCATGGTAAGTTTAGGAGTTTTTCCGCGTTCGGTACTAGGTGTATAAAGAGATACTCTATCTCCAACTTCAAAAGTTGGAATTACACATTTTCGGTCATAACATGTTTTCTGATGAGTTTGCGCATGAGTAATAGCTTCTTGCGCGATTTTCCATGCACGTTGTAATGATCTGGTAAGGTCTCTTTTGTAGTCGCTATATTCTGCGTAGGGTGATTGAGGTGGGAGTAATGATCTATCTATTGTGGTGAATGGATCTCTGCCAAAAAGAAGATAAAAAGGGCTTTCGCGAGTAGATTCATGGGTAGAACATCTATATGCAAGAAGTATGAGTTGTAGATACTTGTCCCAAGATTCTTGGTTAGCTGAACAGTAGCTTTTCAGCATTGTTTTTATAACTCGATTCTGGCGTTCAACTTGACCAAGTGTCTGTGGGCGGTAAGGCGTGCTGTTAGTTTTTCTAGTGTTGAGTAAAGAGCAGATGGATTTCACTATTTCAGACATGAAATTAGCAGCGCAGTCAGATAATAAAATACGAGGTGCCGAATAGCGTGCTACCATATTGTCGACAAAGATTCTGGCTATTGTTTCAGCTGTTGAGGTAACCATTGGAAAAGCTTCGCACCATTTGGTGAAGCTATCAACAAACACTATTATGTACTTATTTTTAAGTTCAGTTTCTGGTAGTGGGCCAACTATATCGACACAGACTCGTTCGAAGGGTAGTCCTATGGGTATAGGTGTGAGAGGTGAACGAGAAGTAGGCTGAGGTGGTTTGACAGTATGACATATAGGACACATTTTGCAGTAAGCTTTAGTATCTTTTCGCATGGATGGCCAAAAATAGCGGCGGCGGAGTTTTTGATATGTACGGTCAAAACCCAAGTGTCCGCCAAATAGTTCACTGTCGTGAAACTTTTCCAATAGTTCTTTTTGTATGGATTCCGGGACAGCTAGTTTTGGCCTGTGAAGCTTATCTGCTGTATAGTAAAGAAGATTCTCTAAAATGCAGTATGACTGAGAGTGATTCTGGATGAAAAGTGATAGCTTATGGTCGGATGGGAGTTTATTTTTCGTGAGATATGCATAAATTGCTCCTAGAAATGGGTCTTGCTCCTGAAGAGATGCTATATCAGAAGGTGCCTCGATACTTATTGTATTAACAGAAGATAATTAAATGCGACTTAGAGCATCAGCATTTGCATTTATTCGACCAGGCCGATGTTTCACTTCCATATCATATTCTTGGAGTTGAAGTGACCATCGGGCTAGTCGGTTAGAAGGCGTTCTATAGTCTGACCAAAAAGTGTATGTACGAAACTTCATTGCTTCATAGCAGCTTGGTCGTTTAAGGTAACCCCCATAATGTATATATCATTCGAAAGCATTTATGATGGAGATTTTCATGAAGTTAAATTATTTCGGAAAATTTGAAGTTAAAAATTTTAATTCAAATAAAATCGATTTTTTTCCGCCTAATTATAGGAAACCTAATGTATTAGATATCATTCGATAGCCCATTCCATTCTGCGTCTGACGATATATACAACATCACTATAGCATGTACCTGCCAAAAATTATCGAATTTTTTTAGCTTTGATGTTTCTATTGAAAAACGTCATTTTTGGCCCGTTTTATTCGCTGTAACTCAGCAAATACTCAACCAAATCTGATTAATTTTGGATGAATAGACGCATTGTGACCTCGCACAGTCTGTGAAAGTAATAAAATTTCAAAATTTGATACTAGTATTTTAGTCCTTTGTGTAGCATTGTACTGGTTTTCAACATTTTTGGGCAGGCCGCGCTACATTTTACCCAAAGAGTAAAATAATACTAACTGTCATCCTGTGAAACTATATACGCTCGTCAACAAAAGTGCTTGTTTAACCGTTTTTTTTAATTTTAAGAACACTTTTAATTTTTAAGAAGGAATAAACTCGTACATTGTTGACACCAAGGTAAAGCTGCCACTGCTACATAAGTTCTTGCAGGCATAACTTGGCACTGCTAAATTTTTCAGTGAAAATATGGCGCTGATAATTTTGGCAATCAAACGGTATATAAGTATGTATATAAAAAGTAAATAATTCGTAATAATAAATTAGCAATTAGTTTAGCGTTAATTAAGTAGAAAGTTAGCCAATCATAAATATCAGGATAGCAAAAAAAACAAACCATCAATTTTAGAGAAATATCTGAAAATATTTTCAGTTAAAGTTATCAGTTACAGTTCAGTTAACTTAACTGTAACTGTACTAATTAATATTTTGCAAAATTAGCTGATAACTGAACTGATCTACTCGTCAGCTAATCAGTTAACTAATTAACTGAACTGGTTAGGATTTTGGTAGCTGACAACATCCCTAGCCTGAGGGCCGCAGCCCCCAGACAAAGTGGAGGTTTTTTCAATTTTTGGATATTTTGGTCAACTGGAGAGGGCAAAAAAGTTAAACTTTAACTTTAACTGAAATTAAAAAAGTTAGGGGTGTTACTTTAACTTTAACTTTAACTCCAAAAAAAGTTAGAGGTCTTACTTTAACTGTAACTTTAACCAAGAGTACATAATAGGAAGAGTATGACACTCTTCCTATTATGCCTAGCAGCGCGCGTCCAATGCGCAGCGCGAAATAGGCCTTTTATGTACGGTTTTGAGGGGGGGGGGTACCCCCCCTCAACTGAAGACCCCGTACTCAACTGAGGGGGGGGGTACCCCCTACTCAGTTCGATACCCCGTGCTCAACTGAGGGGGGGGTACCCCCCCCTCAACTCAGCACCCCGTCTTCAGTTGAGGGGGGGTACCCCCCCCTCATTTCAAGACACTGACAAAGTCTTTGCGCTACCCCCCCCCTCAGTTCAGTACCCCGTCTTTAGTTGAGGGGGGGGTACCCCCCCTCAGTTCAGCACATCAACAAAAGTCCTTGTCAGTGTCTTGAAATGAGGGGGGGTACCCCCCCCCTCAACTGAAGACGGGGTACTGAGTTGAGGGGGGGTGACCCCCCCCTCAGTTGAGTAAGGGGTCGTCAGTTGAGGGGGGGGGAACCCCCCCCTCAAAACCGTACATAAACGGGCTATTTCGCGCTGCGCATTGGACGCACGCCCGTAGGCATAATAGGAAGAGTGTCATACTCTTCCTATTATGTACTCTTGCTTTAACTTAAATTAAAACAGCGTTACCTACTTTAAAATTAAAGTTATTTTTAAAAAGTTATATAAAAGTCATTGATTTTCGGCTTACTTTAACTTTAACTTAAATTGATGCCCGAGCCTTACTTTAACTGTAACTTTAACTTAAATTGAAGCAATGGCCTGTACTTTAACATAACTGAAAATGATTCGACTTTTTTGCCCTACTGGAGAGTGGAGACGTATCAAAAAATTTTTCCGACAGGAAAATTTAAAACAAAAGATAGGAACTTCATAGTATATTACACAAGTAAATGTAGCATAATGCACTCGTGTAGATAGACAGGCATATATACTAGGTAAGTTTTGATGAAAGTTAATAAGAATGATAGTAAACCACGACGTTTGCAGGTGTCTGGAGGCGACAGCCCCCAGGAAATATTTTGAGAGTTTTTTAATTTCTAGGCCAAATTTTGTCAGTAGTAGTGGTTTTTTTAGTTTTCGCGGGTCGGAAAAAAATCTTTCGACCCGCGCAGCCTGATGTGGGTAACCCGCGGGTCGACCCACGGTTCAATTTTTCCGACCCAACCCAACCCAACCCGCGGGTACCCACGACCCGCGTCCACCCCTGCTATTACATAGGTTTGAAGAACGTTGCCCTTAGACTGCGTTTAGCAAAGCAAAACTGAACTAAGACTGCCTTTATGCATTCAACCTAATGCGTCGCAGCTATTGCTAATCGCTGTGACTATATATAGCCGGCAGCCGCTATATCCAATCAAAGTCAGGCAAAATGCAGCTGTCGTCAAAACCGCCTGCTTTAAGGTGGTAGTGTCGCCAAAGCAGTTTTGCTCATAAGTTGCAACAAGCCCAACCTGCGGCAAAACCTTCAGTAAGTATTAAGAATTATGTTCAAGTAAGCTGACCAGCAGGTCAGCTAAAACCTGTTGTGCAACAGATAATTATAATTATGCAATAGATAATTATGCAAAAGTTCAATGCGTTTTTATGCAATCTTACAATAAGTTGTTTATGCAAAAACTGGAAGTAGTTTTAATTATCTTACAAGAAATTATGTAGTAATGGGTTGTTTTGATGAGTGAGAAGTGTATTCATTCTTTCATAACCAAAAATGACTACAGTTCGCAGGAAACATATGTAAGATGCTGCCAACAAAATTATGTGGTCAAATGTTGGTACCATCAGCAATGTGACACACGCGCACTATGTGACACACATGAACTAAACAAACGCACATTGACATTTTTCCAGCTTACAGTGTAACTTTGCACTAGACAATGATGTGACGCTCGCGCAGTAGCTCTAATATGCAAAGTAAACTAACGCACAGACGTACATTGCACTACAAGCCCAGTGTATTCCGCCAGAAATCAAAATTAGAGACCTGTTGTGCTGTGGCACAACAGGAAAGAGAGAGCTTTTTTGTTTTGAAATTGTACGTTCACTGACAAACTAGTAAAATGCTATATGGTGTCAAATAAATACTGCCAGACACTAGACTACCAATATCTATCAATGTTTTTAACCAATCACCATATTTTGTAAGCCAGACATCACACAATAGGGACATGAAAGTTCAAAAAATCAAGCCAGATATCAGATTGGCCAGCTTGTGAAGTACATATAATGTTTTGACACCAAATTTTTCGCCACCAATAAGAAGAATAAAAAATAAAGGTTCGCTTTTCTTTTGATTCTAAAATAAGCGTCTAAATTTTTCACAATTTATCATTATACTGTGAGTCAATTTATCATTATACTTTATACATTATAACTGTGAGTATACTTCACAGTTTACGCAAAAGTTTCACAGTTCAAACAGGTATTTACCCCGCAATCACTCAAGCAATTTGCACTAATGCATAAACTAGACCATATGTGTCTGTGGGCCTATTCCTTTACCGGATTAAACGGACTGGACTTATTTTAGTCCGAAGTTTTGGAATGACAAATCGGACTAAATGGACTAAAAGAGTTAACATAAGTCAGCGGCTTAATTTTAGTCTGACCCCATTCCAAAACTACCAGAGGACTAAACGGATTTAACATACACGCTTAACATTAGCGTGCATAGTTAAGTCCATTTAGTCCGACTAAAAAGCAGCGCGCTAAAAGTTAAGTCCGTTTAATCCGGAGGTTTTGGAATGGCACTTTTAAGCATAATTTTTAAACCGTTTAGTCCGATTATAATTAACCCTTTAATCCGGTAAAGGAATAGGCCCTGTGTAAAGAATCTAAAAGTTTAAAATTGTGACCAAATTATCGAATGTTAATAGGTTTTCAAAACGTCATTTTTCCGACTTTGCGACTTTACTGCTAACTGGATGCTGCATCAATTTTGCTGAAACTTGGCGAAAATATTTGCCTTGAAACATAATTTTAGAATATATGTATAAAGAACAATCTTTCACTGAAAAAGCTTTACAGTCGCGCAAAATCGACTGCTTTCGCCAGACTACCCCCTTAATTGGGTATTCTGTTGGTGATACATGAAAATGTAGTCCATTGACTAAATGGTTTCGCGTAAATTTTTAATAATACAAACTGTAATTAGCCAAGTTTGTTCGTGTAAAAGTCTCATTTAGCCACGTAGTTTTCAACTGCTTAAGAACACACTACACAGCATTAGGGACAAGCAAAAGGTAGTGTTTGTGCCCGGCCGGAATTTTCTGCCGGCCGGCTAAAATCAGCCGGCCGGCCGGTCAGTAAAAAACACCGGCCGGCCAGCCAGATTCAACCGACTGACAAAATTAGGCCGGCATAACAATCTGGCAGGCTAAGTTTATGCCAAAATGACACTCTGGACTGGTTATATCCAAAAATTCGGCCGCTCACGGCCGTTTCACGGGCCGGCCGGTCGGCCGAAGTTCTTCGCCGGCCCGGCCGCCGGTCGTCCGGCCGGAGCCGGCCGGCGGCTTTCGCGGCCGGTCACAAACACTAGCAAAAGGACGAGTATGAAGTATGAACCGGGTTTAAGCCTACACAGACAATATTTTTACAACTTCACCACAACGTTTTTACATTTGCTTCTATATTAATTTTTTTCCAAATATTTTCAGTTTCAATTACTTTCCCTATGTAATTTATAGGTATGTGCTCAAAAACTAAACGTGGGTCCTAATGTTTGAAACAACAGCAACAATAATAATAATTTAAACAATGGTGGTACCTACCTAACATCGTGGGGGTTCTGGCCAAATTTAGAGGACCGTTTTTTGTGACTGTCATATTAACTCATAATAACGTAGGTATATGAATCTGAGCAAGATGGACAGAATAAAGGAATGTACAATAAAGCTTTTACTTCTATTGCAGAAAACAACTTGACCCAGTCGAATTTTGTACTAGATTTTTTCCGATTCACTATGTTTTTTATGATTCTGCTGACCACAAATTTTTCCTGTCTCCACTATTTTCGGCGTTTCGTTCACGAAAGGTCCTGTTGGGGCAAAACAGACGGCATAAATTGCATCGACTTGTCTGGGTGGCTCGTGTTGGCCTTTTCTACTCGTCGCCACAGTCTGGTGGGTGGTTTCAGCGGTGTTCCACAAAATTTCGATCATAAATTTGACCAATTTTAGTATCGACACGCCCAACCAGAGACTCAACAAGCCACCGACTTGTGAGAGAACATTGTCGAAAGTGAGGATGGTGAACTTTTCAATGTCTGTGATTTCCAGCGTTCCGTAGAAAAATCGCATTCGGCTGAAGGTGTGAATATTTGGCGGCAAAATTGTGTCTAAACGCACAATAGGTACGAATTTGCAACTTTTTTGAAATTGAACTTTAAATTAGCTTGAAGGGAACGAGTTTACGACACAGGTATATATTTTCTATTTAATTTTTAATAATTTTTTTCAATAACTGAGTAACTAGAACTGAACTGATTGCAAAGGTAATAACTACCAGTAACTTTAGCTACCAGTTTTTAACCGATAGCTTACTGATAACTTTAATTAAGAGTAGGTACATACAATTCAAGAGTACCAGTACACCTATCACTCAAAAAAACAGATTTACCCGAGTCAATATTTTTTGGGTGGTTGTCTACAACTGTCTAATAATATAGCTTATCGTATGCATAGTTATTATTAGGTTACCTAGTAGATGATCTGGTTCCATGTCAGTGAACTATATTAACTTACTGTTAAAGCTGAATAAATGTCTAGCATTGTTGATTTTCAAAGAAGACGAGCTAATTTGAGCCCAATACTGCAAATGTTGGCATTTAGGAAAACAATTTTTGCGATGACACTCCCACGCTAGCTCATTCATGGCGCTGTAATTTTCCCTCGGCGTGAAAAACATGCAATGGTAGACTTGGAAAGGATTACAGACCGGCAGTCTAGGGTCAGTGGGTTCGAATCCCAGTAAGGTGCAGTTGCAGTATTCTTCAAATTTTTCGCCAAAACATTTTTTGCGACATTTAGTGGCTCCTGTGGCACAGAGATCGGATGTAGTCGGTTTTTGTCGACGCAACTCGACGCTGAATTGGACACAAGTTGTTTGATTGCCCGGAATTAGGATTTCGGAGAATTCTCCAGACGTATAGGGTGGGGTCAAGGATTGGTCGTACAGTACCATGAAACCTGAAACATTGGACAGTGCTGTGCAAATAAAAAGTAACTTTCGTTGTCGAGTTTCAGCCTTCACAGTGAGTATATATATATATATATATATATACAAGAGTGCATAATAAGAAGAGTGTGACACTGGGCCAATTCCTGGCAGGGGTCGGAATTACAACCTGCGACCATTAACTCCAAAAACAGGCCACGAATTGGACCATAGTACCACCCCCACAAACTGGACCCCGGTCCAAAACGTGGCAGGGGTACCCCCCCCCCACAAACCCGACCCCGGTCCAAAACGTGGGGGGGGGTACCCCCCGCCAATCAGACCCTAGTGGTCAAAACGTGGGGGGGTGGGGCCCCCCCACCGAATTGGACCCCGGTCAAATCTTGGGGGGGGTACCCCCCCCCCCAAAATTGGACCCCGGTCCAAAACGTGGGGGGGTACCCCCCCCACGATTTGGACCCCGGGCTGAAAAAGGGCCCTAGGGCCAAATCAGCCAATCAAATCGCTCCAAGTCATTTTTCAGCCAATTGCAGCCATGTTGGAATTATTTCAAGCCAATCAGGGTGTGCACATGTTTTGATCAGGTAATTGTTTCTCGGTGCCATTTTCATTGGTTTTTTGTTGTTATTGTGGTGAGGTTGGGGTTGGGCTGCTCCGCTACTGTTTTGCGTGTTCAACAATGCTTGCCCAAAGTTGGGTTAATTTTTGAAAGGTTAGTTTTTTTATTCTCGAAAATTCGACCCCTAGGGGGGGGGTACCCTGAGGGGGGTCCAGGAGGTGCTAGGCAAAACTGGACCTCGGATTCGTGTTAGGGGCCCAAACTACCCCTAAAAACACCAAAATCCCAATTTCAAAATTTGACCCCTGAGGACCCCCTAGGAGGGGTACCCCGGGGGGGGGGTCAGTGGGGGGTCCAGGGTGCTCCTAGGTAAAAACCAACCCCAGATTCGGAATCAGCGACCCAAATTACCCCAAGAAAAACAATTTGTATCCAATTCCAAGAGCAAAAATTTTTTCAAGATCACAAGGGTCCCCCCTTGCTGTTTGAGTTTCAGAAAATCCAAAAATTTGCAGGGGTGGCAACCCAACCAGCCAAAAAGTGAGGTTGAGTAGCCCCAACCAAATTTACCTGATCAAAACATGTGCCCACCCTGATTGGCTTGAAATAATTCCAACATGGCTGCAATTGGCTGAAAAACTGACTTCGGAGCGATTTGATTGGCTGATTTGGCACTCGGGTCCATTTTCCGACCGGGGTCGGGTTTGTGGGGGGGCCCCCCCAATTTGGACCAGGGTCCAATTCGTGGGGGGTGCCCCCCACGTTTTGACCACTAGGGTCTGATTTGTGGGGGGGGGGTACCCCCCAAGTTTTGGACTGGGGTCGGGTTGTGGGGGGGGTGCCCCTGCCACGTTTTGGACCGGGGTCCAGTTTGTGGGGTGGTACTATGGTCCGATCGTGGCCTGTTTTTTGGAGTTAATGGTCGCAGGTTGTAATTCCGACCCCTGCCAGGAATTGGCCCAGTGTCACACTCTTCTTATTATGCACTCTTGATATATATATATATATATATATATATATATATATATATATATATATATATATATATATATATATATATATATATATATATATATATATATATATATATATATATATATATATATATATATATATATATATATATATATATATATATATATATATATATATATATATATATATATATATATATATATATATATATATATATATATATATATATATATATATATATATATATATATATATATATATATATATATATATATATATATATATATATATATATATATATATATATATATATATATATATATATATATATATATATATATATATATGTGTGTGTGTGTGTGTGTGTGTGTGTGTGTGTGTGTGTGTGTGTGTGTGTGTGTGTGTGTGTGTGTGTGTGTGTGTGTGTGTGTGTGTGTGTGTGTGTGTGTGTGTGTGTGTGTGTGTGTGTGTGTGTGTGTGTGTGTGTGTGTGTGTGTGTGTGTGTGTGTGTGTGTGTGTGTGTGTGTGTGTGTGTGTGTGTGTGTGTGTGTGTGTGTGTGTGTGTGTGTGTGTGTGTGTGTGTGTGTGTGTGTGTGTGTGTGTGTGTGTGTGTGTGTGTGTGTGTGTGTGTGTGTGTGTGTGTGTGTGTGTGTGTGTGTGTGTGTGTGTGTGTGTGTGTGTGTGTGTGTGTGTGTGTGTGTGTGTGTGTGTGTGTGTGTGTGTGTGTGTGTGTGTGTGTGTGTGTGTGTGTGTGTGTACCGTTTAGTTACGTATTGTTCCGTTTAAATAGATATAAAACTGGGATATACTACCGTTTTATTTATATTTAAAAGTTATATATCTATTTTCGAAATATCTACCTATAAACAAAATGTATGTACCCGTTTTTTAAAAACACCGGTCGGCCCACCACATCCGATTCACCAAATTGGGCCGGCATAACACGGAGAACTAAAACGGACAGGCTTCGAAAAGTTACATTAGCAGAATCCATGTTCTCCGTTTAGATTCAAATTTCTTTTTTCGAAAAATGAAAAATGTTAAACGGAGAATTTTTAAAACGGATAGCTCTTAAACGGATAACTTAAACGGAGAACATTTTTTTCGAAAAATTGGGCCCTGCACAAGCTGTTACCTGTGGAAAATTGTAATAGTTCGTATCCGGGTATGGCTGGTGGGACCGCAGCGAGCACTGTAAACCCAGCCTCCATGCCCTGTTCCACTTGCGTCCCACTGTGGGGCAATTGGTGAAACGCAAAACATGTCCCATACTTTTCGTGCAGGATGGGACGGGCATATTCACAGCAGTTGAATGTTACCAGGTATTGTATGGTACAGGAGATAAGGACACTGGTGCAATCGTGGGAATTATGTAGGACAAAGGTGTCCCACTGTTTAATTTGTCCCACAGTACCATTTATGGAATCTGGAACCTCGTAATTTTGGCCCAGGTGTGTCCACGACTCTTGGTTAAAATGCCAGTGCATAAATTCAATAGTTTCGTAGCTAAAATTACCGTTTTGTACCAGTTTGGTAATGTCAAAAGGCTGTAATGGGCAAATCGCGATTTGAGGCAAACGCAGAGAGGCAACCTGCTCAGTATTAATTCGGGTTGCCATCGGTTCTGTATAGAATCGTCGAATTATGCAAAATATACTGTGAGCCGTTCCTCCCACACTAGCGGCCACAATAGAGTACCACAAAAGGTCAATAGGTCGACAGGTGCAATTTTTCCACATTTTTTTCAACTTTTCAATTCGACTAGCTGGATCCGGTGGGGATCGAAACGGCATTTCTGAATGTATACGTTTCATATTTTATAGGTAAAAAATATCGAGTACATGAAAAATAGTTGTAGAACGTTTGGGTTACCTAAACTGGGATTCTAATTTGCACAAAAAATGGGACTGTACCTAAAAAGTGCCAGGTTTTATGCCCTTTCCTGAACCGATATCCGTTCAGGATTTTAACATTTCCGGAAAACCTGAGAGGTATATAATTATCAAGTTTCGTCTGCATGAAACAATCACTTGTGAAAAGGTATGTATGTAGGAGAATATTTTAAAATTACATGCTGAATGTTAAAAAATTGGTAAAAAATTTTATATACCTACTAAAATTGACACGAATGTGAAAAACTGACAAGTTAATACTTAATTCCATCACCATCCCCCACATGTTGCCCTGACCTAAGAACCAATTTTCAAAATTAAGATGAGTTTATTTATATCGCCATCCAAATAAGTTAAATCAAGAGTACATAATAGGAAGAGTATGACACTCTTCCTATTATGCCTACGGGCGTGCGTCCAATGCGCAGCGCGAAATAGCCCGTTTATGTACGGTTTTGAGGGGGGGGGGTACCCCCCCTCAACTGAAGACCCCGTACTCAACTGAGGGGGGGGGGTACCCCCCCTCAACTCAGTACCCCGTCTTCAGTTGAGGGGGGGTACCCCCCCCTCATTTCAAGACACTGACAAGGACTTTTGTTGATGTGCTGAACTGAGGGGGGGTGGGGTACCCCCCCCCTCAACTGAAGACGGGGTACTGAACTGAGGGGGGGGTAGCGCAAAGACTTTGTCGGTGTCTTGAAATGAGGGGGGGTACCCCCCCTCAACTGAAGACGGGGTGCTGAGTTGAGGGGGGGGATACCCCCCCCTCAGTTGAGCACGGGGTATCGAACTAAGTAGGAGGTACCCCCCCCCCCGCAGTTGAGTACAGGGTCTTCAGTTGAGGGGGGGGGTACCCCCCCTCAAAACCGTACATAAACGGGCTATTTCGCGCTGCGCATTGGACGCACGCCCGTAGGCATTCCTATTATGTACTCTTGGTTAAATGGATGAAATTAAAGCAATTTAGTCCAAAACGGAATTGTTAGGGGTCAACGTCCCCAAGAGTGGATTTATCACAAAAATAGATCAAGCGATATAGACCGTCCTTGTTCAAGGTGTCTTCTCATAGTAGGCTACCTAGCTTACCAGTTGACTGTACCAACTTTTGACTCTGAGCCTGAGCTGAATCGTTTTAAGCTAATCCTCCGCTAATCCGATTAAGTATAATCTGCCGTAGTGGCTAATCTCCCAAAAAAGCACCTGACTAGGTACTTTATAAATGTATAGTAGAGCAGCCAAATGTGAACCACCTAAAATTTTTCACTCAAAGTGCTGACGCTTGGCTCAAGTTTTCTCAGAATTTAGTTAGGAAAATCACCTAAAATTTCACTGCGATAATAACTGATAGTGATCGCAAGTTTTTGCAAAGTTTCGTGCCACGATATTTATTTTAGGCCGAGTTCTGGGCCATCTAAATCGGAAAATTTGGATTTGGTGCACATTTGGAGCCAGGGCCAAAAGTGAACCGGCCATGTCCTTGACTGCACCAGTCCGCCTTTCAAGGCATTGACTAATGTACTTGCGTTTTTGAATTATGCATATTGTAGCAAAAGGTGTAAACTGCAAGTGTACAAAAAATTTTAAAAATCAGTGTAGTGTATGATGAGAAATTGAATATACAAACAAGAATGACACCATAAAACCTTAAATTCGGCATTTACTTGAAAGATGATATAAAAATTCTCAAAAACAGTCTTCACAGACATAAGAATGTTGCTCAACAGCACTGTTGAAATAGTCTGTTACAAATTTTAAGTTTTTGAATGTATTTTGTGGTCCAATTCGGGGCCCTAAACTGCACCAATAACCATTGATGCATGGGGACCAAAAGTGCACCAGTTTTTGAGACTGTAAAACTCTCAATAAGAGAACGAATTTTGTCTTGTTGTTCATTATAGAGTTGCTCCGTTGTATAAACTGTGTTCACAAAAAAAAACGATTGAAAATGATTCTGCATAGCTGTGTAATGACGATTACTATTTTGGTGCAAAATTAGGCACCTGGTGCACTTTGGGATCCAGGGTGGTGCACATTAGGGCCAAACTCCAACACTAGGTGCTTTACTAAAACAGCTTCTCATACGTTTTGAGTGCAGCTTCAAGTTACAGAATTAGCATATTCGAAATCAGCGAAAAATTCTGAGTCTAGTATTGCCAAAAATGTACTACTTTTACGCTGAAATTTTGAAATTAATCAGGAATTTCCGAAAACTGGTCATGGGTTTTGTCCGCTTGGACAACACCGTTTTTTCAGTTTGAAAACTTTCGTGTAGAAGTGTATATTCCTTCTTGCATGAATTCTGCTAAAGTTTTTGTCAATTATAGTGGTCAGACTACTCTGTCGTTTGGTATAACTTTTTCGACGAGACTTGCATCGCAGTGAGAGTTACATGCATGTGAACACGCTAAATGGTGCAAATTAGGGCTGGTTCACATTTAGCTTCTCTACTATAATTAATTCGTTAGTGATCTTTGTTCGATAACACTTATTCTACCAAACATATATAGTCGGTGAAATTGAAAAAGTGTGCTTTATCGATCAAAATTTGTTTGCATGTTTGCATAAATTTACAGATCTATGTATATAAATGGAAACATACAGGCTAGGCAATCAAGTATGACACACTTCCTAGACCTAATTAAAAGACATTGAAAAAAGCAAAATGCTGTCTTGAAAAACGGCTAGGTATTCCAATAGCAGCTTTGCTGTGAGGGATCGCGTTACAGTCGGTAAACAAATGGGTTTGAATTCGTTGAACTGGGACAAGACTTCATAAAGGGAGTCCAAAACTCCAAAGGTGGACATCCAAGGCAAATAAGTATTAAGATGAGCTTAGATTGTGTCTATGCTTTTGGTTTAGACTTAGGGCCTAATCCTATTTCCTTTACCGGATTAAAGGGTTAATTTTAATCGGACCAAACGGTTTAAAAATTATGCTGAAAAATGCCATTCCAAAACATCAGGATTAAACGGACTGTATATAATTTTAGCGTGCTGCTTTTTAGTCAGATTAAGAGGACTTAGCTAGGTATGCATGCTAATGTTAAGCGTGCATGTTAAATCCGCTCAGTCCAGTAGAAGTCTAGGAACGGGTTCGGAATAAAATTTTGCCGCTGACTTAATTTAACTCGTTTAGCCCGATATTTCATTCCTAAACCTCGGACTAAAATATGTCTAGTCCGTTTAATCCGGTAAAAGTATGGGCCTTAGTCGGATAATACTGACTGAAGTTTACTGCTTAAAATATAAAATAATTTACCTAATCAATTCCTATTTAGTGTCATCCACCTATGACAAATAACCGACTGTAAATACAGCTTTATTATGCATTCGATAAGAGATAGATTCATTGACACTTCAGAAAATGTACAAATAAATTAGGATACAAATTATGAATAATAAAGTGTCATTTTTCATTTTTCAAATGTAAGAGTTTTTATAATTGAAAAGTTCTCAAAAGCTGCTATTATAAAAAGTATACATAACTTATTCAGAAAATCACAACTAACGCAAAAGACTGGCAAAATAAGAAGTGAAATATACACAAAATATTACAAAATATATATAATTTGGAGTTTACAAAACTAGTCTACTGAACGTTCTAAAATACAGGCACTAAGTTGAACCAAAAAAGAACAAAAAGGGTTAAAGGTTAGAATTCGACACACTGAAAACGAAATTCCATTCATACCTAAAAACTTCAGTGGGCTGCACCAAATGAGTTGAACTTCAGTCCGAGTTTGAGCTAACCGTCAGTTAAATTGATAAAGTTAAATACACAGCACTTAAACCGCAGCTATCTGACCGAAACTAACCTCTGAACGAAAACTGCGTTAATCATTGCGTATGAAATCCGATTTGAAGCATTTAAACTTGAGATAAACAAGCTGTTTAAGCTAATCCATTTTGGTGCAGTCCAGTCTACCAATGGTTACCTGAATCAATCTTAAGGTAGCGCTCAGCAACAAAACTCATGTTTGGCGCTCAGCTCATGCAATAAATAGCAATACCACTTTAATTGTATATCAAAGAGACATCAAAAAACCTATTTGCAATACAGTTCAGCACTTTAATGTGAATGTGTCAAATTTTATGACCATGTCGAATTTCCTATTCACACTAATTTTGTTTTTGACCTAGCTCAGCGAAACTTCAACCGATTTTGATGATCTTGGTATCAATGGAAAGATCTCTCAAAAATCTAGACGTGATTGATCTTCGATTTTTCATTTTTATTTTTGATTTTGCGAAAAATCGATTTTTCAAAAATCAGTCGTGTTTGAGCGACTACAAAAAGTGCTGCGGGCCAAAATTTGAAAATCGAAAAACTTTCACGTCTGCATTTATATTCTTTCTTTCATTGTGCAAATTTTCAACTCAATCGCAAACGGCAGCTGGGACCCAGGTCCAAAAAAAGTAGTCGATTTCGCTACGCAAAAATGTAAGGTTTGCCCACACGTTTCACTTTTTCAAAAATTAGCCCTTTCCTAGGACTGCATATTTCCGTTGAAAAAGTTCAAAAAGCCATACTCAATTTTTTAAGAAATTAAGTCAAAAATTTGACATTTTCGAAGATTTATCAGCTTTGTAGGTTTTTCATTTTGGATTTGCTATTTTCACGGCTGAATAACTCAGCAAAACTTGTACGTATTCTTAAGTTTAATACATCAATTTAAAGCTAAGAAACCGCATATTTCAATGATATGAGTAATCATTTTATATGGAAACAAAATTTTTTTTGCTACGGCTACAAAATTGTCCAAAAAATTTTAAAAATTTTTTTATCACAATGTGCACACCAAATGAAAGCTATTTTCATTTTGAACAACTTTCCTTCAAGACATTATGGTCAAAAATGTCGCTGAAAAAAATTAAACGCCAAAGTCGGTTCCCCTGAGCGCCACCTTAAGTTAGCTCAAATTAGAGGAAAGATTTCCACGAGGAGAGAAAAGCAGCCTATTTTGGCCGATACTAGAAGCGGGATGTCTATGGCGTAAATTGCTAAACTAAAGCCTGGTTCATACTGGTCCTTGTCCTTGTTCCTATCGTTTTGTCCATAAGCAGTTCCAAGACAACTGTTTGGTCAAATGCGATAATTTTTTGCATGAACAATGTTGGAGTCCAGAATAGTGCGTATGAAAAAAAGTAGCCGTAACCACAGATATACACGGGGGGGCGGGCTGGGGGGGGCAAACCCCCCCCCACCCAGATTTGAGATTCCGGGACAAGCCCCCCTCAGATTTGACCCGCCGGGACAAGCCCCCCTCCTTGATGCTGAAAGAAAGGTGCCCGAACCCCGAACACTCAAAAATTGCCCCAGATCGCCGTAAAATGCTTCAAAAATGAGCAAAAAGCGAAAAAAAATAGCCGAAAATAGAAAATAATAAAAATGCTGGAAATAGCCAAATTTTGCCAAAAATTTCCTTTTTTAACAAAAATTCGAAATTTTTGCGTCTTTGTCCGCTCAAGCCCCCGAAATGTCGGGACAAGCCCCCCCTAAAATTTGGAAAATTGCGGGACAAGCCCCCCCCAGACCGAGACCCCGTGTACATGTATGGCCGTAACCATTCCGTCAATTTTTTACAGCAGCTGATCAAAATTTGTCCCTGTCCCCGTGTCCTTAAGGACAAGTATGACCCGGGCTTAAGTGTCAATTATTAGGGGTGGATTAAACGGAATAGTTTTGCCATCAAGAGTACATAAAAGGAAGAGTATGACACTGTTCAATACCGAGCGTAATAGATCCTCTTTAGATACGTCCGGTTCAGGGTAAGCCCCCTTTCTTACTGAATGCTGCCCCATAAAGTATCAATAGTACTGAAAAGTCCGGATAGCGGAGTCCCTCTGTCAAAACAATATATAAAGGTGCTAATTTGGTCTTCCCACAAATAGTATCATACTCGTATTTACATGTACTCTTGAAATTATATGCTACATTAAACAAAAGTTTTTTTGCTTTTTTGCTAACTAAAAGCTTCAAAAAAATTCTTCAAGTATATAATAGTAATAATTTTTTTAAATAAAAAAATCTAATTTGTGCACTAAGAACACAGGTTCTACTGGTATGGCAGATTTATTACGGTTTCATAGACCATGAAAAATTGACAAATCGCAAAATTAATCCGTTTAATCCATCTTTGGACTTGACAAACCAATACGTACTTTTACATACATAGGCAAGGATCAATTATTGATCAGAAAACTGTACAGGAATGTAATCAGAACATTAATTCACAGCCAGCTAGTGATCTGACACAGTGGGCAAGTACGGACAAAAGCAAGGCAAGAAAAACAGCATACGGACACGCTACAAGTTCGGAACAGACATACGGAGCTATTTCTAATGATCTAAGGCATTAGTTCGACACACATTTTCTCTCCCGGAGGTACATACCCAAGGGACAAAGGGGTTTGTATTTTATGGCTAAAAAAGTATACTTAGGATAACTAGGGGATTATTAATATAGGTATGTTATCTACATCATAGGTATGATTAGATTTGAATGTGATTAATAACAATATGCAGATTAACACAAGCAGCAGAAGGATACTTAAAATGTTGCAGCGTACTTGAAAATAAGGGTGGAGTGGCGCAATGTTTGACACGCAATTTTTTTCCGAAATACTTGTTCTACCTATTGGGAACCGGAAACCTAGCAGGCGCAGCGTTTGATAAAATAAGCGTAGATCTTAATGTTTTTCGATTATTAAACAAAATTTCGCAACAGTTTAATGCATATAACCATTATAACCGCTCGTACATACAAACAGCTAAAAAATCACTATCAAAAATGCTCAAAGCCTATGTTTTATAAAGGCCTTATAGAAATTTAATATTCATAATTGAAATTTTTCGAAAAAGCCAGCAAAAATTTATTAAAAAAACGTTATTGGCATTTGGTACTAGAAAATACCAGGTAGAAAAAATATATTAAAAAACAAAATACTCTAATAAAACGAATGAAAGTACCTTTGGCTTTGCGTTATATTCTTGAAAAAAATGAAACGGAATAAATATGAAAACTTAAACTGCTGCTGAAGGTATTTCTCCGCGCTTTGAAAAATGAAGACAACATGACTTCTTTCTTATTCTTTTCTTAGACAAATGGGTGTCTCATAAAATTGAAGAGTGCCCCAAATATTTGGGGCGGGTGTGCGGGAGGTTCCGAAAAATTGGGGCAAATGGTAGCCGTTTTTTACCCTCTAAAATTGTCCATCTTCCCGAAACTTAGATCCAGTTATACACGTACACAATATAACCAACACACATAACAACAACATTATAGACTAATTAACACTAATAATAATACCAATAATTAAAAATAATATCAACATAGCAATAATATAATAACACTTGATTGACAAAAAAAACATAAAAAATAACTCAAACATCAACAGACATGCACAAAAAACAGAAAGAAACCCATAAAAAAGGGATCACACAGGTCAAGTTGGTCCGAGTTTGCATCGTTTCAGTTCAGGCAAGTTGTCCACAACCATGATTAAGGCTTCCCGACTAGATTGCTGCTGTTGTTGTTGTTGCGGTGGGGCGGGGGTCAGATTAGGGGCTCGGGGTTCGGGGGGGTTGTCCCCTAGGGGCACATAGTCCACGGGGGGCTCGGAAGGGGGGGCCATGTGGGTATGGGGCTGAGGGGGGGCCGTGGTGACCAGTAGATCGCTGGGGGAGGTGATGGCGGGGGGGACCGGGGGGGTCATCATGATGTGACTGTCCCCCCCGTTCATCAGGCTGTCCAGGCTGCCGGCACCGGGAGGGGGGGCACCGACCAGTCCCCCCTGGTGGTGTCCCGGGCCCCCCCGACTGCTATAGACCACCCCGCCGTTCTGGGGGGAGCTGACATAGAGCTGGCCACTGTTCAGACTCAGGCCCCCCACGCTCTGGGAAGGGGTGAGGGTGGCAGGGGGCTGGGCACAGCTGTAGAACCCAGAGGTGTCCCCCGTCCCAGCCCCCCCTGAGAGACTGCCCACAGGGTCGTGTAGACTGGACAGAGTGTTGCCAGCGGTAGGCGAGGGGGGGCAGTTAATCTGCAAATTACACAAAAAGCTAAGGTTGCATTTTTTATATGGACATTTTATAAATCATATTATAAGAATACGTGACAACCTGGTCACATACATAAAAAGGGGAGGATTCCAGTAAATTGGTGATGCGATAGGGGGAAAATGAGGATCCCGAAAATCTCAGCAAAAGCGGGTAAAAGTGACATGATTAACTATTTTGCAAAATTTGGGGTAGTAATTTGGGATGGGTTCTCAAAATTCTTTCTCAAACACACATGCATGAAGAGAAAATGGAGCGGACCCCCCCCAAATCAAGGAGCCTGAGGGGTAATGGAAGGGCTCCCTAAAATTTGGCCGGAGAGGCCTCGCCAACATTTTGAATCAGTCACAATACGTATGCTCACAAACATGGCGTCCGTAAAATTCAACCAAAGAGCCCCCCTTAAACCTATGACCCCGTCACAGCTTTGGTTTAGTCGAGTGTCCCTCCCCGGCTTACCCCGGCCAGAATGCCGAGTGCGGTTTGTCCGGTGGCGCGGGCAATGCGGTGCTCGACCAGATAGAACATGTACTCGTCGTAGAGCAGGCGGATCAGGTGGAAACTGCCGAAGCTGGTCGCGCTGCGAAGGGTCAGGTCGCGGATCACCATCGAGCTGCAAAACACTCACTAGGATTAAACGGATTAGACTCATTTTAGGCAAATACTTAGATAAGCGCTGTCAGATTAAACGGATTTGACTTACTTTAGTGCAAAAATTATCGAGCTGAAACTGAACAACTGCACTAATTCGGATTAAACGGATTAGACTTATGTCAATGAATAAATTGGTTAGTCCGATGCTTAGATAAGGGTTGTTGAACTAAACGGATTAGAGTTATATTTCAGTGAGGAAATTAAAACAAAGGTGTCGTATAGGCCAAAAACTTTAAATTTAAAAATAGTTTAATAAAGTATAATAAAGTATAAGCTCAAAAACTTAGGGGTCAAACTTTAATAGTTACCCTTACTTTAACTTTAAATTAAAGTTATTTTTAAAAAATCAAACAAAAGTCATTGATTTCGGGCTTTCCCGCTTGAGCCTTACTTTAACTTATGGTCTACATAAGACAGACCACTTCTTATTCAGACCCAACTTGTCTGATTCAGACAGTCTACACTCAGAAAGTGTCTAAACAGACCCAAGTAAGTTTACAATCAGGCCGGTCTAAAATTCCCTATAAAATACCTATATATATATATATATATATATATATATATATATATATATATATATATATATATATATATATATATATATATATATATATATATATATATATATATCAGGGATCGACCGGAACCCTAAAACTACCGGAACCGGAACCGGAACCGGAACCACCTATACCGGAACCGGAACCGGAACCGGAACCGGAACCGGAACCCCCTTCAAAAAGACCCTATATTTTGCAATATTTTAAAACAAAATTTTTTTGTTTAGTTTTGCTCACATTTTCATATGCAACCCTTCTATACACTTTTGACTTTCTATACGATAATTTAGCACTTTAATTCGCAATGCAAACGCAAGATCAGTGAGCCACAGGTTGCAGGGGTCTGGGGGCGGCAGCCCCCAGAAAAAAAAAAGATTTTTTAACTGTTTACGCCGAATTTGGTCAACTAAAGACGTATCAGAAAATTTTTCCGACAGGAAAATTAAAAACTAAACATGGGAACGTCACATCAGACAGTGTATTATACAAGAAAGTTCAGCATAATGTACTTTTGTAGACATGCATAGGCTTTGATGAAAGATAATAACAAGGACTAGTCAGCCATAGAGATACAGGGGTCTGGATACGGTCGCCCTCAGAAAAAAAATCGAGAACTTCTGGATTTTTAGGCAAAATTTGGTCAATTGGAGACGTATCAAAAAAATTTTTCGGCAGGGCGGTCCCCCTTCCCGTGTTGCCAATTTCTTAAAATTCAACCAAAAGGGGGGGGTCGCGACCCCCCCTATCTACGCCCTTGGGTCTGACTTGGGTGTTGGGTCAGGTTAATTTTCGCTGGGTCCAGTTAAGGTGGTAGTTCCAGAATCGCAGTTTCTTAATATGAGGCTATTTTTAAAGCTCTTTTTCAGAACAACCAGTAAAGCAGGAATAAAATGGCTACAATTTTTTGAAACAAGACTCAAACCTGTCTACTTTCACGTTTTAACCACTGATAAAATCCCACGTTAAGACTAGCTACTCCATTGGCTTACAGTTCAGTAAGCCAACGCGGCAGCTAGTCTTAACCATGATATTTTACACCAAACAAAAAATGCTCTGGGTGTTTTTGAGTGTAGTTTCAGAAAATCATAGTCTCTTTATTCATAGTGCATAGATCTGTCTGAAAAACGGGTCACTGCGATTATGGAACTACCACCTTAAGAGAACTTGAGTCTGGACCCACTCGTGGACCCCAAAAAAAACCCTGACTTGGAGAAAATTGGTGGGCGGGGGTGTAGCGTGAAAAACCGTGGACCTTCGACCTTCGGCTTTTGAGCTAGTTGAAGTATATAATACAAGAAACTGGACACAACAAGCACAGCATTGTTGATAAAGAATAAGCACTGCAACATAAGAATGCTAGAATAAAAAATCAGAAGCTACATATTTGTATGTAGTACTAGTATATACTAGTACTATAAATATTACAATATTCGTTTTAAGACAATAAAGCACAAACGATAACAATGTATTAAGCTAGTGTACTGTATATATTTAAATTTATATGTATATATATACATGTATAAGTATGCAAGATGTATATATACGCGTATAGTACATAATATGTTGAACGCACGAGCTTTGATGAAAGAGAATATTAAAGAAGACGAAGACTAAACTAGCCATATACAGAGTCGCAAGAGGTTCGCCAGAACAAAATCTGAAGAAACTTTTGATTTCTAGGCCGATTGTGGTCAGTTGGAGGCCTATCGGAAAATTTTCATGGACGAACAACACAAAATTAAAAGCAAAATCCTTTGTCAGAGAATTAGTGGTTCCGGTTCCGGTACTTTTAAAATACCGGAACCGGAACCGGAACTCCGGCTATATATATATATATATATATATATATATATATATATATATATATATATATATATATATATATATATATATACGATCCCTATATATATATATATATATATATATATATATATATATATATATATATATATATATATATATATATATATATATATATATATATATATATATATATATATAATAAATTACCTATAAAAAGACCATTTAAGCAGAAACTGTTGGGCGGTCTGAATGAGATTTCTGGAATCCAGGCAGGTGGCGAGGACTCGATCCACCACCCTCTCGAGCCACTCGGCCCACTCCTCCAGCGAGCGCTGCGACGAGAGTACATTCTTGAAGTCCGTCTCCAGCTGTTCCACAAGACTACAGTCGCACTGACAAATGAAGGCCGCTTGGTCCTGAAACCAAACAAGTACAATTAGCTGGCCTATCTAGACGCTGTGCTCACTGGTGGCTCATATTGCTCTGGGGTAAAAGAGCCGTGTCTTATAGGTTATTTGTACCAAGCGCAATAATATGGATATTGTCAAAGGATTAGAGCTTAAGCTAGGTAGGCCGTAGGCCACTTAAAAAGAATGGGATATTATACTTTTACAGCAGGAGCAATAGAAAAGCTTAACTACTCTATTATGACAGTAAGAAGGACAATAAATAGGTTGCAAAAAAAACTAGCACCAAGAGTACAGCCCTGGTTTGTGAAACGAGATACTGATATCGAAGATGCGTATCAAGAGTACACCCCTGTGCTACCTGAATGTCCTTGAAATTGACTCGACTGAGATCGGTGAGCATGGGCTGGACCTGCTGTTGGCTCTGCAGTACTCCTCGTGCGGCCTGGGCCAGGTGGCTCAGCGACGTGTAGCGACGCAGTGTCTGGGCTAGGGCGGAGACTGCCTTCACCTGCAGTAAACATTAATAAGTGCGACAAGAGTACATATATACTTCATTCATTAGTGTAGCAAGAGTACATAAGAGTGTGTCACAATCACACATGTACACGGGGTCTCGGTCTGGGGGCGGCTTGTTCCGGAATTGTTGAAATTTTAAGGAGGGCTTGTCCCGATGCTTCGGGGGCTACAACTGACAAAAACGCAAAAATTTCCAACCTTTGCTAAAAACGGAAAACTTTTTGCAAAATTCGGATATTTTTAGCAATTTTTTCGCTCATTTTGGTCCCCTCCCCCAGACCCCGCCATGTACATCTGTGAGTGTAGCCAAGAGTATAACAGAAGTCTTATAGAAGACGAGCGAGACACTCACCTACAGCCTCTGATAGAATTTAGGCACATGCGCTCCTTGAATTGGGGCAGTATGTACTCTTGCTGTAACTATGGTATATATTTTTTGAAAATTTTAATGCTGAACAAAATTAGAACCACCACTGCATAAAAGCAAAATTCAAAGTATTATCTTTCAAATTTTTTGCTGGTGTCTACTATTGCAAATATTTTGCGAATCGAAATCTATGGCACCAAACCAACTTTAATTTGAACAAGTTCTTCGGGGGCTCCTTGCAGTGCGTTTCTCAGGGAGCCTTCCAGGCCTTTGGCAAAGTTTCGGATAAGCTGCGTTAATTGACCTAAAAAATAATAAAAATGAAATGAAAAAATTAAAAATAAATGAAAAATGCATGACAAATATAAAACGAGAAAAATTATGACTGTATTTGCCGCAGTTTCTTTTTACTGGTTTAAGGACAAATCCTTATGGACACGGAAAATATGTTGTGCTAGGATTACATCTTCCTAACCATCTAAAAATTTTTTAAGTTCTACTTTAGACTATAAATTATGAACAATTTCGTATTATAAAATTATATAATGCCAAATAAAGCATACTACTATTCTAGCCTATTTTCAGCGATGGTTGAAGCCCCCCCCAGTATTTCATACTCCACCAAAAACTGCGTTAACGAACTAAAAAGACAAGCAGGCCCCAAGAGTGGGTAAGGTTCCTTCGCCGAGTGCAAATTCAATGTTACCCAAAATATTTCAGCGTCATTTTTGTTTTTATGTATTTCCATGTATAGAAAGCACTAATACCTGTGTAAATACTTGATTTAGTTTGAGTGGTTAATAGGTGCTGAATTCAGCAAATTGGTCGACAACACATGTTCTAGTTGCCAAAAATTTCTTATGTTTTGACAAGGAGATGTCCTGTCAAACAAAACAGTTTCTGCAGACAAAAGTTACGTAGTTTTTGCAAAAAAACAACGCTTGGGGGTCGAACCGTGACGTAGTCCGTAACAAGTTTCGTTTCTAGCGCTTTTGACCAGTCGACCACTCCACTTCAACAGTATAGCAACGTTTGGGTTTAACTATGTAGAAAGAAAGGAAGAAAACAGACAGAAGTCTAGACAATCACGTGATTAGCATGTGTATCTAGTCTGAAAATTTACCATACAATAAAATTTTAAATTACTAAATTCTAGCAAATGACAGCTTAATATCCGTGCAAAAGTGTTGTTGACTACTAGTTCCTTAAAATTTGTAAAAAAAGACTTGTTTTTGAAAAAAAGAGCTGTCGGTTCCCATACTGATTTTACATGTTATCATATGCGCAGAACAACATGTGGCTGCTACTTTTACACTACGCAGAGTTGATTTCAAAACAATAGTTCCTTCTCTTGAAGGAACAAAAATATGATCCTTACTAGGAATGGTTCTGAGTACATTGGGAATGAGGACTTGTATAAGGCACTGGTAGAATTGCAGGTCCATGTTGCAGATGTAGTCCAGCACGGGGCCGCACGTGCACATGGTGTACAGCTGCAGGCTGCTGAAGCCAGACGGCGTCACGTACTCCCTGAAAAATTATTACTAATTATAGCTCATACTTGTCCGTAAGTGTGTCTTTTTGCCGTAAGCCCAATGTTTGACTGCGGTTGGAGACATTCCTTACGGACACGGACACATACACCAGTCACTGTAAAATGCTTTAAAAATGGGCAAAGCGCAAATATACGAATTTTGCAAAAATTCCCCATTTTTAGATAAAAATATAAAATTTTTGGTTTTTGTCAGTTCAAGCCGCCGGAAGGTCGGGATAAGCCCCCTCTAAAATTTCAAAAAATCCTGGACAAGCGACAAGCCCCCCCCCCCAGACCGAGACCCCGTGTACGTGTATAGGTAAGACCGTACGTTTCCTCATGAGGCAGGTGTATGCTGTTGGAGTGGACGCAGGAGGGCTGCCAGAACTGATGCCAGCAACTCTCCACCTCGCCAAACTTCAGCAACTGAATCAAGTCCAACACTTCCTGAAATAAACACAATTCAAACTTCATTAATTAATTAATTACTTAATTATTAATGCTATTCGTTGGCACTAGAACGCTAAAACTTATTATTTGACTACAAAAACTTAAAAATGAACATTAAAAAACAAAACACTCATTACTTGAACCAAAAGTACATAATAGGATCCTATTATGTATATACTCTTGCTTGAACTAATGGGAAAACTAATAATCACTGAAGTCTGACTAGAAAATGGTGAACAACTGAAGCAAAATACGTGGCGTGATTTTGGCGACTACTTGCTGCACTCTTTGCGACTAAAATTTGTTCTTTTCGTGTTGAAATCAGGCGTATGGCTTTGTTTTACGTCCAGCTTTTTTCAGACATTAATTAAAGTCTGCCCAAAAAGTATTGAACACCAAGACAAGCCAAAACTATTGATTTTATAACGAAAACAAGATCAGCTATCAAGAGTACAGCGAGCAGCTTCTAAAATCACGCCGTCTGTTTTTTATCAGTGTTCATCTTTTGTCACACTTAAATTACTGCCAATAGTTATTATTTACAAAATCTGGCACACGAAACATCCCCCAAACTATGAAAAATTCTGCATTGTAAAACTTAAAACCCAAACACTTTAAACCCTTTTGGGTGGATTTCACAAATCTGGTTTTATAAAACCATGGTTTTGCATGCGTTTTCATATGATTTAGCACATAATTTCATTTCGAAATATCACCTGATTCGTTACAAATTTCGTAGATTGTCTCAAACCATGTGTCTCACTTTGCAATGAGCCTGGTAGGCGAGACAGAAGTCCTCCACGTGCGCAGGGACCAGCCGTATTTCCTCGAGCACGGACTGGAAATGTTTGTCGAGGCTGGGCAGCGGGACGGCCGGCAAATGGCCCTGGCCCAGATGCTCTCGGAACTGCTGCACGTCCCCAGACAAAGAGGCGCCTCCGGGCTAAAAAAACAACTATTTAAGCAGGATTATCAGGAGGTTTTTGTTTAAATTTACGGGGAACGTTACTGCTTCATTTTTTTACTAATAAGAAAGCACGAAAAGTTGTAGAGATATTGGGAAATACCAAACATTTGCAAGCTTAGAACCAATAGCATAAGCTTGCCCTAGACACAATATTAGCCGAAAACTAGCAAATTTGAACCGAAATTTAGGTAAAAATCAAAATCGCTTACATTTCATCAAAAATGAACCATTTTTAAGTGCCGAATGCAAATACTTTACATGTTAAAATACACTAATTATATTTTTACTAAATGACTACACACTCCCAACCCCTCCCGTCCGTCCTACCTCCTTCAAAGAGTCTCTTCCATCCCCTAAGTCCCCCCATACTCCTAACCTGAATTGTACCCTACCTGCATGACCCCTCCCGCCACGACCCCCCCTTGTCCCTGGGGCGCGCCCACACTGCGAGGCGACTGTCCCCCCTGCCCGGTGGCGGCTCCCAGGGGGGGTCCATTGGCAGGGTGGTGTGGTGGCCCCCCCTGCGGACCACTGGACGGGGCGGGCACGGTGGCGTAGGCCCCCGGGGTACCGCCCAGAGCACCCCCTTCGCTCTTCAGCGTCGACGATGGGGTGGCTGGGGGCTGTCTGTCAAATAACAAAACCTATTTTAAATTTGATTAAGTTTATTTTTTCCAAAATATACTTTACACGAAAAGACAAACTATTTTAAATTTAACTGAAAAATTTTTTTCAGAGTATACCTTATATTACGAAAACAATTAAAAGTATAATAATAAATCAATAAATTTATTCTTAATACTTATATTACGGATATTTTCGAAACGCTTTGCTTAAATTTTATTATAGTAAATAAATTTATCAGAAACTGACCATCGAGATCACAATGTATGTAACTGTAACAGCTCAATCAAAAATACCTTTTTATTACACTAAATAAACAAATTAATATAAATTTATTTAATTTCAATTTTAAATTGAATCTGCCCCCCTACTTTCGTTGATTGAGTGGTTGCTGTCGCATGGCCATGGCTGATCCATCTTCGTTGATATTGTTCAAGGGGGACTCGGGTTTGATGCGAATGCCGTAATAATGATACTTTGAGTTCCCTCTAAAAATAGACAGCAATATTAAATCAAAGCATAGTATTCACTAACTAACGTACAACATTAGTAGTAGTGACTTAGCTAAGTAAACTTAACATGTCATGAAACTTGGACTAACTTCGTTAACATACATGGGGATGGGAGGATCTTTCATCCCCTCCCCTAAAAGTATAGAAAGTGGCTCACGCAGCCTAAATGCAAACAGTGCCCCCCCTAGGAAGCTCATTCCCCCAAATTTCATACCTGCCCATATATGGTCATCAGCATACATGGGCGTGGGGGGGGTTTGGGGGGGTTTTTGGCTCACGAAGCAAAAATGGCCGGAAAAGTTGCTCCGCACCCCCCCCCCCGGTGGCTCACCCCCCCCCCCAAAAAAATAATTCGGTAGCTGCCCACGTACGGTCATCAGTAACTAAGTATCTACATAGACTGAAATTCCCCAAAGCAATTCAAGCCTAAATCCAATCTAAGGTCTTAATTCATACTAACAGCCGTATGTCCGTTCAGCCGGCAAAATTACACAAAATTCACGCCACCATTCACACTAAAGTCTGACAAAAAAGTATCACAGTTGCACCACTTGAGAAAACAATGTGATTTCGTTACCAAAAGAATAGATTTTGACCATCAAGAGTACAGCAAGCTTGTCCCACCTGGTTCCCAGGCGCCTTGTTCTCAGGCCCAAGAAGACAGAGCGAATGAGTTTGCCAAAGGAGGCCGCGTTGACGGGGTCCAGTCTGTGCTCCTGGCAGTGGCGCAGGTAGTGGGAGTAAAGGGTGCAGCGGGGCAGGGACACGCCCTCGGCCGTCTCGTAGTTGGCCAGCAGCCACTGGATCTACAAAAACCAGAGGGGGCCGGGGGTATTCGTGGGGCACTGGGGTGGGGCTTGGCTTGAATAATATAAATAGGGGTGGGGCTTGGCTTGAATAATATAAATAGGGGCGGGGCATTCATATAACGGAGTCAAAATTTGGGGGGGTCTCTCCGGCAAAATTTAAGGGACCCTCCCCTCCTGATCGCCCAAAAATACCCTAAATGTTGTAAAATTATTTCAGAAAACGCAATTTTTACCAATTTTTGCCAAGTTTTTGGGACCCTCCCCCGGCCCCTCGCTTTTTTGGGGGGTTCAATTTGGGTTAGATCAATTGACAATGATAGAAAAATCAATAAATCAATACGTAATCCAACATACATTCAAAAAATCAAACAGTAGTGTGATAAGAAGTCCATTGATCGATATATTAACAGATAAATCAATCGATAACTCAATCAATCAATGGATAGTTCAATACATCAATCAATCGAACAACCAATCAATAGACTGGTTGATAAATCAACGTGAAACTTATCAAAATTAACTTAAACCATTTATCGACAGCTCGATTTATCAATCAATTAACCAAACAATCAATCGATACAATAATCAATCTATTTATATATATATATCGATATATCCACCAATCAATATTAATCAAACAACCACTCCATATTATATTGATCAATCGATTTATATCGATGTATCAACTTATCAATCAATTAACCAAACAACCAAATGATATATTGAGCAACCGATTCCTCAAACCAATCAATACAATATACATCAATCAATCAACCACGCAACCAATCGATATACTCGTATTGATCAATCGATTTATATATAATATATGGATATATATATATATATATATATATATATATATATATATATATATATATATATATATATATATAATATATGGATATATAGCGGACTCACAGTGGCAGGCGATGCGCGAGTGGTGTGACTGAGGTGCTGGGTGCCGTCGTCGTCGGGGCGTGGTCCCCCCTGGCCCCCTCCGTTCTCCGCCCCCCCGGCGCCCCCCACGAACTCCCCCGCACTGCTGGCTGCCTGCAGAGTCTGCTGATAGCTGCCGCCCCCTGACACTCCTACCTAAAATAACATGCCATTGGACACGGCTTGTGGCATTGTTTGTGAGGGGGGGGACTGTTACTTTTGGTTGCCCACCGTGCCCCCACTCTTTCGTGCCTCCAGCCATAACAGGGTCAAATTTTGCAGGGGGGGCCGTCTCCGGCAAAGTTTTGGAGACCCTCCCTCCACCCTGATCGACCAAAAATACCCGAAATTTTTGTAATATATATTTTATAAAATTTTTCCAAAAAAGTATATACCATTTTTACTAAATTTTGCCGAAATTTTCGGGACCCTCCCCCTCGGTCTCTCGGTTTTGGGAGGTTGGTACCCCCCAACTTTAGGTCACTCCCCTACTTTTGAACACGAAAAAATATCAGACCCTGCCAAAAAACGCCCAAGTTAATAAATGACGTAGTTTTCATCACCGTTGATGTTGAAGTATACTGAGTTCATTAGTTGTTTATGAATTTCGATAAGTACTATTAATGGCACATGAAAATTCGATAAGTACTATTAAATTAATTAATAGGATGAATGGCAAAGATCTTATAAAAACAACACTAAAAGTGTGATATCATTAAAATGAAACAAAAATAAAGAACATCAATATTACCGGTCCGCTATGGTAATAAGCATTGCCGGCATAATCACTGGCGTAGTAAGGACTCCTGAAAATAGCAAACAATTATCAATCAAGCTTAAACAACTAAGGGCCTATTCCTTTACAGGATTAAACGGACGGGACTTATTTTAGTCCGAAGTTTTGGAATGACAAATCGGACAAAAAGAGTTAAAATAAGTCAGCGGCTTAATTTTAGTCTGACCCCATTCCAAAACTACCACTGGACTAAACGGATTTAACATGCACGCTTAACATTAGCGTGCATAGTTAAGTCCGTTTAGTCCGATTAAAAAGCAGCGCGCTAAAAGTTAAGTCCGCTTAATCCGGAGGTTTTGGAATGGCACTTTTAAGCAAAATTTTTACACCGTTTAGTCCGATTATAATTAACCCTTTAATCCGGTAAAGGAATAGGCACAAGTTAGCTGTCTCAAGGTTTATCAAACTAAGCATGCAAAAGCCAATCAGATAGAACTTAAGGGCGATTTGTACACTCGTCATAAATGTAACCGCGTACTGTTTTGGGGGGAGGGGGGTAGGAATGGAAGTCTCGGTCTCGGTCTCGGTCTCGGTCAAAACCCGAGACTAGCCCAGTCTCGGTCTCGGTAGTCGAAAAGTCTCGGTTTGTACCCGGTCTCGGTTTTTCAAATCTGTGAAAAATTTTCCTGTGGTCCCCCCTTTGGTTTATATTTTTGGCAGAAAATTTTTTTCGGAAGTTTTTATTTCACCAAAATTTCACATCAAGCAGTGAGATTCTGTCGATTTTTTTCCGAAAACAACTTTACCGTGGTTGTTTAGTTTATCAGTAAACACTATTCAGGGGTGGACGCGGGTCGAAATTTTCGGGAGTCGACACTCATGGGTAACCTGCGACCCAACCCGCGCCGTGAAACCCGACCCGCGACCCACTTTGACCCACCACTCTATAACCATAACGTACATTATACAGGGGCGTGTAGCCAGGGGTCTGAGGGCTTCAGCCCCCAGAATCCTATTATTTTTACACTTATTAGCGAAGTGGCTTACATAACAAAATGTAAATTTGGTCATTTAAATTAAATAAACTAACTGTTGCGCGGGTCTAGGGGCGGCAGCCGTCAGAAAAATGAATGTTTTTTTGAATTTTCGGACAACTGGACTTGAATTGAATTGGACTTGAATTTGGTCAACTGGAGAGGTATATAATCAAATAAATTTTCCGACAGGTAAATAAAAAACAAAAGGTGGGAACTTCATATCAGACAGTATATTACACAAGTAAATACAGCATAATGTACTCTAGTAGACATGCATATAAAGGCTTTCATGAAAGTTAATAACAAGGAATAGTAAGCCATAGAGTTTGCAGGGACCTGGGGACGGTAGCCCCCAGAAAAAATTTTCAGAATTTTTTGATTTTTAGACCAAATTTTGTCAATTGGAGACGTATCAGAAATTTTTTTGGCCGGGCTATAAAAACCAAGGGGGGACCCTTGTCAACAATTTCTTCAGGTTCCAGCTTTCGCGGGTCGGAATAAATTTTTTTCGACCCGCGCAGCCTGAAGTGGGTACCCGCGGGTCGACCCACGGCTCAAATTTTCCGACCCAACCCAACCCAACCCGCGGGTACCCACGACCCGCGTCCACCCCTGAGTATATACGCACACAAAAATTTACTTAGATATGTTTGTGATTAGGTTTCTTATTTCATGTTTTCTTTCAAGTCTGTCGGTGTGATTATTATTATATTTTATTCGTTAATCTTAAGTGTTTGGCTGATCAGTTTTGTTATGCCAATCGGTGGCTTCACAATTAACTAACTGTAATTTCCAATTAGTATGACTTTAGCAAAAAATCAAAAATAAATCTGTGAAAGTTCAACTAGACGCACTAGTCAGAACTATGTAGTTCGGTAGATGAGAAGGGAAGACTCTACTCCCAACTAAAATTTAGTCCCAGGGTATTGAGGGGCACAATTCAAAGGGGTGTCACGCCTGAGGCAAAGAATGAAAGAGCGTCACGGCGCGCAGGTCTAATTTTGAGCTAAAAACCCTTTTTATCTCGGGTGTATATTTTAGCAGAACATTGCTAATTCCATTACAAGCTGAGCGATTTTTAACTAAATTCAGCCAAACAGTGTCTGAAATTGCTATTTTCTGGCGTGAACAATGACAAATTCCGTCTGCTTTGGGACAGAGGTCAAAATTTCACAGTATTTAAGTAGACACGGCCCCACACCCACACAAAAGGAGGAAAGAACCAGGAACATAACCAACATTGCCGTGATGTAGCTGTTAGTTATATATATAAGGTGTCTGACCATGGTCTTGTAAGTTTACCTAAAAACTTGTAAAAAGTCATCAAACCAATAGGTGAAAAAACGGCAAAAAATGACCCAAAGTCTCGGTTTTGGCGGTCTCGGAATTTGGTCTCGGTCTCGGTAGTCTCGGTTTCGTGGTCTCGGTCTCGGTCTCGGAAAAAAAACCGAGACTTCCATCCCTAGAGGGGGGTCCTCAAGACCAAATAGACCATTGTCAAAGCAAGTTTTGATGTAACTCGCTAAAGATAATTTCAGATTTGGCGGTAATTATTATTCAATTATTAATTCTTTATAAAACAACAAGTATATACATAAATCTTAAGACAACATGCAAACGCATACATGAACATTGGCATTCATACCCGAATTAACAAAAAAAACTCAGCTTTAAACAATATACATAAAAACGTTATGTGAAAAATTTTAGACGTTTTTGTACCCAGACAGTTACTTAATGGGAAAAACATTTTATTGAACAAATAATAGATTCCCAAATGCATCAAAATAACTTATTGCTGAGTCCAATAGTAAAAAAACAGAAGTTGGATATTATACAAGTTAAATTTTCGTGCGCTAAAATAAAAAACAAAGCAAGCAAACATGCGTGATTAATAAATTAATGAACTGAATTGAAATTAAAAAATTGCATAGTGGCCGAAGGTTTGATCATAAAAAAGTGAAATTCGTGAAAAATAGTGAAGTTCTTACACAAAAGCCTCCCTTAAACGTAACGTTGCCGGCAAGATTCACCCCCGTAACTTGTTCTTGAAGATTATCCAATTAAATTGTAGTTTATTTCTTTTTGATTTTAACTTGTACTTAAAAATTATCCAAACAAAACAAGAACGACCTTACACAACGTTGAAGGGTGTACACCGCCATAAGAGGGTTATATGTTAACTTCTTTCAGTGAAACTTAAGGTTACAGTTAAGGCTCCTGCCAACCCATGTAGCAATTCATTTGAGTGCAGTTTTTGGCCAGTGAATAGGCACATAACATCTTCAGGCCTAATGTGGAGAGTGTGGGGTATCTGTACCATATACCCTAATACATTATGTGCCCCATTAGCACTGGCCTTAACCCAATTAATCCACCCTTAGCGCCACTCTAATCCCGTCCTTAACCCCACTAATCCACTCTAATTCCATCCTTGAACCCCTTAATTCATCCCTAATCCCATTGATCCACCCGTTAATCCCGTCCTGATGCCCACTAATCTAGTGAGAACTGAGAGTGCCACGTGCCTTCTTCTGACACCTTCCGGGCACCATAGCTAATCCCACCGGACACCATCTCTATCCCACACTCCCATCCCGTCCCTAACCCCACTAATCCACACTTAATCCCGTCTGATGGCCACTAATCCAGTTAGAGTGCTTCGTGCCTTCCTCTGACATCTTCCGGGCACCATAGTTAATCCCACTGGGACTGGACACCATCTCTATCCCACACTCCCATCCCGTCCCTAACCCCACTAATCCACACTTAATCCCGTCTGATGGCCACTAATCCAGTTAGAGTGCCTCGTGCCTTCCTCTGACACCTTCTGGGCACCATAGTTACCCCTCTCATTAATTCAGCACTATTATGCAACATTTTCTCTTGGATTCGGTTGCCGGGCTACCCCTTAGGTTCAGGCACATTTGGCCAAATTCTCTCTCCTATTGCTTCGGCTAGTGTAGTTCTGTCTTCTGATGCATCGCCTATATTATAAGTGTAATATCACCAGCCCTTTCCACAATTTTAATATGTCATTTCAAATTATTGATGTAGTTTTTGCTTTGTATTTAACTATCCCTTTAAATTTTGATAATTTATTGATAATGGTTGCACCCTAAATATTACACCACATACATTTCTGTACTCTATATATATTATCATATCATATATATCGTAGGATATACTATTGAAGATTATTTCAAAACGAGAGTATGTAAATACTGTTTTTTAAGTTGTATCGCTATCGCTTGTATGCTTTAATAACTTTACTTTGACTCAGTCTCAAGATACGAGTATATAACCCATGCAGTTTTTTTAACACATAAATTTTTAGTGTTGTTTTTTAGTGTTTACCCATGTGTTTAGTTTCAACACATTTTTTAGGTCAGACATACATAGTATCAACCACAGATGTACATGGGGGGGGGTCTGGGGGGGGCAAGCCCCCCCGAGATTTGAAATTCCGGGACAAGCCCCCCCCCTCAGATTTGACCAATCGGGACAAGCCCCCCTTTCTCAAACCCCAAAACCGCTTCAGATCGCTGTAAAATGCTTCAAAAATGACCAAAAAAACGAAAAAATCTTTAAAAATATCGGAATTTCGCAAAAATTTCCCATTTTCAGGCAAAACTTGGAAATTTTCGCGGTTTTGGGACAAAATATCGGGACAAGCCCCCCCCCTGAAATGTCGAAAATTTCGGGACAAGCCCCCCCCAAACCGAGACCCCGTGTACATGTATGGTATCAACTATGAGAGCCGGCTAAAAAATTCGCCACTTTTCAGCATTTTTTTACAAGATCTCAGCAGTTATATACAAGTTTTCAGAAGTCAAAATTAGAATTTTTATTAAATGTTTTTACACAAAGTTCAGACTTTTTGCCTAAAGCGGGGCCATCGCAAACCTAGTGCTATTGAAAAGTGTCTGGAAACAAGTAGGTATATATTCTACTTTATGAAATCATATTTAAAACGTTACCCTCCCGACAAAATATAAGTGCTTAAATTCGGAATCACTGCTAAACGTGAAACATCGCTAAACATACAAATTTAAAGTTAAGTTAAAAGTAGTATCTCATTCTAAATTTAAATTTAAACATACTTTAACGAAAAGAAATTACGTCTACAGAATATATGTCGAAAACTCCTAATATAAATTAAACGGATTAGCCTCAAATTTGATTGATTAGTAACTTATCTCAAAGTTGAGGTAGGTTTATAGAACTTTATGCAGTGGCGGGAAACGTTAGAATGTACACTTGAGTCTGAGTTATTTTATTAGCAAAATAAAATATCCTTAAATTAACAGCGGGAACTAAGGTTAAACAAAAACAACTAGATAAAAACCTTATATACCGGCATAATATGCTAGTTAACTCTAGTCAATCATGTAACTTAACGACATGTAAACATATAAGTAGTTATCACTGTTATAGTAACAGCAACTAGGAACAATTAGTAGAAAACTATGCATAACTACCCGCCTAACTACGTAACTACATAGACTTAATGACGGGGTTAAAACCCTTGGCATATTTGCTAGGAGGGGCACGTTGCTAAACTAACAGGCACTAAGGTAAACTGTGGTGTTGGTAAAGTTGTGATGGATTACTTTCGTATTTGCAAGACCCCCCTAATCCCCATAAGTTTTGGTTATTTTCAGGAAAACGCCATATTTTAAAATTGTTGAAGTTTTGGTGAGTTCCCTCTTTAATTGACAGACAAAACAGTTTAGAATCCTCTTATTACCAATTCATGTTAAAGTCTGCCCCCCTCCCCCCAGGTGAAAATAAAAGGCTTAGCACAAGCTATATATAGACCATATATATCAGTTTGTTTTGGACAACCAAACAACCACCAGTAAATCTTACATACTAGGGCCGACATATGTAGCATCAACTATATCGCAGCTAAGTTCTACTACTACCAACCTGCATGTATCTGCTATGCCACTGTTACCCGTGATACAATCTCCTTAGCACAACACTACTATAGTTACTAAACTCTAATACTAAAACTAACCTATCATCATAGACTACTAACTTGTAGACATTCAACTATCGCTACATTTACCTTTGCCATGGTACTGTAACTTATGCTAGTCCTAGCTCTGCGATTATTGCAGCATCATTAGTCATACTCACAACCGGACACAGCACATTAAAATGTCATACAATTGTACCAATTTTAGGTGAAAACTTAAACAGGTGATTTGTAATGAATTCTGTACATAAAAAATTAAATACGAAACATAAATTCATTACATACGAAATACGAATCACCTAATTTTGCACTTACACTTGTTACAATTGTAAACCTTGTAATTTCTAGTAACCGGTTCCATCCTTGTAGGGAATCAAGGAAATCGTGTAACAGTCGATTCACACTTACAGCCGTATGTCCGTTCAGTCGGCAAAACTACATTAACATCACACCAAGCCCCAAAATTAGCATCACATGCCTGATCTATATATTAAAGGGTGGCGTAATGTAATCTTACACAACTGCTACTAGGCTGTAAGTATGAATCGACCCAGACAAGTTCTGATGTTTCGGTTGTGATTCGTAAATTCATAAGGTGGTCAGAAAGGGGGTATATATCCGATACAATTCTTCCAGTGGTTCTGAATCATGGTACATAGTTGCATATAATTTTTTACTTGTCATTTTAGTGAAGGGCCAATTTAGATGGTTTGCTCCCGCTCCCAGATAGACTACATGGGATTCTTGAAGTGGGTGATCGGATGATCTTTTGTAGCTGTTGTATGAGAGTTGTGACGGTTGCACATTTTCAGGTTTGCCCTATTTGCCCTTAGATTAGGCCTCAGGCTTAGGCTTAAGCATCCTCTTTTTCTTCTCTAATCACCCACTTCAAGATACCCGACTACATCCCAGATATGTAGACTACATCACAACTAGGCTACAAACTCTTACCACGTAGGCTACAGACAGCATTTTTACTAACTGGCATATTTTTAGGCAAAAATTTATGGGGGGGGGGCGCCCCCCCCCCCCAATGGATGAGGGGGGGCGTCGACCAAAATGGGGGGGAGCGCACCAATTTCACGATAAAACACTATTTTTACAGGAAACGTTATTATAGCTACGCTAACACTAAATTTAGCCAAAAAGGACTCAAAAACGCGACGACCACGACATCGCTACAGCTAAAAATTCGCTAAAATATCTTTCCGGAAAAAATTTTGGGCTATTGGGGGGGCCACCCCATCTGAAATGGGGGGCGACCAAAATGGGGGGGGGGGGCTCCGGACCAAATGGGGGGGGGGGGGCCCCCCCCACCCCCCCCCCCCCCACTAAAAATATGCCAGACTAATTGGTTTCCCACATAGACTACTGTCTTGGCGTGGAAGCCAACTAAATTTAGAGTGTTCACAATTTTTTCACTAATGCAACTAAACATATACGTGAATCGAACTGCGAATATATACATTCGGGATAGTTCGAGATATATATACTGCGAGTGACCTAGGTTTGAAGATGGGCAGCGTGTTAAGGTGGCGCTCAGGGGAACCGACTTTGGCGTTTAATTTTTTTCAGCGACATTTTTGACCATAATGTCTTGAAGGAAAGTTGTTCAAACTGAAAACAGCTTTCATTTGATGTGCATATTGTGATAAAAAATTTTTTTAATTTTTTGGACAATTTTGTAGCCGTAGCAAAAAAATTTTTGTTTTCCATATAAAATGATTACTCATATCATTGAAATATGCTGTTTCTTAGCTTTAAATTGATGTATTAAACTTAAGAATACGTTGAAGTTTTGCTGAGTTATTTAGCCGTGAAAATAGCAAATCCAAAATGAAAAACCTACAAAGCTGATAAATCATCGAAAATGTCAAATTTTTGATTTAATTTCTTAAAAAATTGAGTATGGCTTTTTGTAACTTTTTCAATGGAAATATGCAGTCCTAGGAAAGGTCTAATTTTTGAAAAAGTGAAACGTGTGGGCAAACCTTACATTTTTGCGTAGCGAAATCGACTACTTTTTTTGGATCTGGGTCCCAGCTGTCGTTTGCGATTGAGTTGAAAATTTGCACACTGAAAGAAAGAATATAAATGCAGACGTGAAAGTTTTTCGATTTTCAAATTTTGGCCCGCAGCACTTTTTGTAGTCGCTCAAACACAACTGATTTTTGAAAAATCGATTTTATGCAAAATCAAAAATTAAAATGAAAAATCGAAGATCAATCACGTCTAGATTTTTGAGAGATCTTTCTATTGATACCAAGATCATCAAAATCGGTTGAAGTTTCGCTGAGCTAGGTCAAAAACAAAATTAGTGTGAATAGGAAATTCGACATGGTTATAAAATTCGACACATTCACGTTAAAGTGCTGAACTGTATTGTAAATAGGTTTTTTTGATGTCTCTTTGATATACAATTAAAGTGGTATTGCTATTTATTGCATGAGCTGAGCGCCAAACATGAGTTTTATTGCTGAGCGCTACCTTAATATAGGTATATATAACCAAATATATTTCTGAACAAGTTTTCCACAGAAGCATACGGACATATGCTGTATGTAAGTATGAACTGACCAAAATCGTCACAGTGAGCTACTGACTCAGATTTCCAAACTCGAACGCAAATGTCATTTTTACTTAATTTTGCCCATATTTTTGGGATCCTCCCCCCCCCCGGACCCTAGTTTTTGGCGCTGTCCCCCTCATACATGTATAAGGAGAATCGACTATTTTCGATTTGATCCAATATCATCTGTCTACTACCCCTTCAAAAACGTCTGGTCCTGCTTAGCTTAGGAATCCCAAAATCGTCAAATTTTTCGTCTCTTGTAGCACCCCCCCCCCCCACATAGTCCTAAGTCCTAACATGCGCATGTAAATATATGCCAGTCACTATTGATCAACTTTATTTTCAGAATTAGAACGTTTTCAGTTTAGTCAGTTAATAAAAGGCATGCAAAAGCAAAAAAAGACCGAACAGCCAAAATTTCAGGCTACGCCAAAACATCATGCAAAAAGTAAAACCTCCACGCGAGTCCCTCGTAGCAATACGGTATTTCATTTGTTATTTTTTCGTTGTTGTATTATAAAACAAACAAAATTTTGGTTTTTGCATCTCACAGAAATATGACTTCTTGAAAACAAAACACAAGTAAATGAAAGGTTATAAGTGACATATATGCGGGAGTTTCTACATATTGAAACTTTATAATTAGTAAATTTCAGTTCCAAAATTTTAATCTATCAGTCTATTACAGTCACGGATCCAAAATGTATTTCGGTCTAAATAAAAATTTACATGGTTAGGGAGTAGTCAGTTTTAGTAAATAAACGTGGGATATATATAACTTCCAGATTCAACTGAAGGGGGCCAGAAGAGAAAGCGCCAAGAAGATATTCAAAAAACTAGAAGGAGCCTGTTCACAAATTCGGAATAAACAAAGTTAATATTAGCGCAGCATACAACATACTCGAAACTCATCTCAATTAGCTTCTCAAAACTGTGTGCAGTGTGCTCATACCTGTAACGGGGACAAAACTTTGAGGGGGGCCTCACGGGCCAAATTTTGGGGACACTCATCCCTGATCGATCAAAAAACTCTAAATTTTGCGAAAGTGGCATTTTTACGAAATTTTGCCCAAATTTTCGGGATTTCCCCCATAATTTAGGGAGGGGTTGTTCCACCACCCCCTATTCATACATGTATAATATATAAGTGTTCTATTTGTTTTACTGCGCCAATATTTATAAAACTGTGGTACATAATGGTTTGGTTTACGAATGTGGATTGTCGATTCCGTTTCTGTCATATTTTCTGAGTTATAGAAGAAGAGTAAGACACTCTGCAGTCAGTCTGCCAATAGACAAGCCTAGACAATGGTAAGCAGCAGCTCCTGCCCCCCTACAGTTTTTCTGGTACAAATTAGACAACTTCTAAGCTTCGTTAGCAATTGAAGATGTTTAAGGTTCTGGGGGGGGGGGGTGATCTTGCCATCTGGGGGATAAAACCCGCAACCCCCCACGCTCATATGACTACGCATGGATTTATTTAAAACTGCAGGTACAAGTCTATCCCGTCTGGTGTTAAAACCGAAACTAAATCGACATGACCAGTGGCGTAGCCAGAAAAAAATTTCGGGGGGGGGGAATGACTTTTTGATTTTTTTGAAATGTGTTAAAATGCACTTAATTGCAATTTTAACGCAAAAAACGACACATATTAGCATTTTTTCTGTCAAAAACATGCTTATTTTCCCCCGCTGCAGCATCGAACGTAAAATTGGAGCTAAAAACTCCGAAAATTACAAAAACGGTGGCCGGCAATGGTCCAGAAGCTAGCAAATTAGCAAATTTTCCGAAATTTTTTGACATAAAAACTGTAAAATTATATACTAAAAATGTATTGTTTGTAATAAAAAACATTTAAAACGATACACCAAACATTGTATTAAGCAAATGCATAGGGCACAATGCAGATGTATGTACATGCACATGTTTTCATTTAAGATAAAAGCAAGGAACACTATGCCAAAGAGTTGCAGGGGTCTGGGGGCGACAGCCCCCAGAAAAAAATTGGGGAAATTTTTGATTTTTAGGCCAAATTTGGTCAATTGGAGACGTATCAGAAATTTTTTCCGGCCGGACCATAAAAACCAAAGGGGGGACCCTTGTGTAAAATTTCAGTCGGAAAAAATTTCGGGGGGGGGGAATTCCCCCCATTCCCCCCCCCCCCTGGCTACGCCCCTGGACATGACGAATATAAGTGAAAACGGTATTACAGTAAATCCAGTTTAATCCGAATTTCTAAACAAGCCCTAAGGGTTGTGCAATATCAACAAAAGAAACTAAACTTTTCAGAAAGTATATATTATGCTTTAAACGTGTGATAGGTTTGCTAGGATTAAGTTTCTAAAAATAGAATAGGTATGTGCGAAAATGGTGAGGGTTTTGGAGTTACATATCACAGTGAAAGGAATAAATGTTTTTTTAATAACTAAAAAAGTTCTTCGTGAAATGCAAGTATATGTATAAAACACTGTCGGCAACATTGCATACATATTATGTATATGCATCCTTACAGTATTTAAAAAAAAGTTTGCTGTCCAGAAAGTTTTTTCACTACTTTCAAGTAGAATGCTTGAAAGCATAGAAGTCCGCTATAAGTCTAAATTGCTTTAGGGCCCGTTGCACAAAAATACAGACAAAAGTTATATATATATCGCTGAATAGAGCATAAAACACGCAGCTACTACCTCATATATATTATGTAAGTCTATCAGGAAATCGGAATCAGTTGCTAATTGGCGTGAGCATACATTTGACAGAGTTCAAGTATTAGATAAGGCTCGTCTGGCCAAATTTAAGTACCTCCCACCAGTCAAAGATACCTAAATTTTGCACTTTTGTCAAAACTATGCTATTAACACGCACTTTTGCTCAAATTTTCGGGATACTTCCCCCTAGTGTTGGGACGAAAGTTCGGGTTCGGGTTCGGGTTCGGGTACGGTTCGGGTCATTTTTTCAGTTCGGGTTCGGGTTCGGGTTCGGGTACAAGTCAGTTCGGGGACGCAAAAAGTGGTTCGGGTACCTAAATTTTCTGACCGAATTACAAAATTTTTATACCGATTTTTTTAAAATTTCCAAAGATAATCAACATTTTGTAGTATAATAAATACTAGAACTAACTTCACATTTTTCAAAAAATCCCAAAGTTTTTAATTTTTGCTGCTTTCTTCGCAGCGAGGCTGCACACGTGTTGTACGTGTGTGTTCTCAAATTGTTCGAAATCATACCGAGGTTTGATTCTAAATCAGCCCTAGGCCCAGCTTTCGAAAATGGCAATGACATATAAGAATTTGTTAATAGAATGCAGCGAACATGCAGAAACCTTTTGGTGTTTCGTCTCAATCGCGCATGGTGACAGCGAGTATCAATCGCTTATAGTATGATCACATTAACCCAAGAAACCTGAAGAAATTGTACACAAGGGTTTCCCCCTTTGGTTTTTATCGCTCGGCCGAAAAAAAATTTCCGATACGTCTCCAATTGACCAAATTTGGCCTAAAAATCAAAAAATTCTCGAATTCTTTTCCTGGGGGCTGCCGCCCCCAGACCCCCGCAACAATGAGATTAATTTAAATGACCAGATTTGCATTTTTTATGTACACCACTTCGTTAAAAAGTGCAAAAATAATTGGATTCTGGTGCTGACGCCCCCAGACCCCGCAATAGTGGGTTTAAAAAATTGAGCAAAAAAGTGGACCAGGTGGAACCCCCCCTTTTCAAAATCCAGGCTACATCCCTGGTAAAGAATAAAAATCGTCAAAAGGCCTGAACCTGACCAGCGCAAGGTCGACACTACCTGTCAGTATTAGCAACGTAACGTCTGCTCCGCAAGGGAATTCTGGCAAACTCATAACTCGTCTACGTTGCCTCTTAACCTGTTGGCTTGGGCGTTCGACTGTTAATTCAAAAGTTGGCAGTTTGAATCCCACCCACAAGGTTAAATTGAATATGATTTGATTAAGCATGAAACTTAGTCGGTTTTTTGCTGACTAATCACTTTATTCAACGTTGAATATTACAAGTATTTATTCCTTGAAAGGTTGTTGACTCAATTGCTCCACACGTTTTTGACATTCTATATTTAAATACAGTAAGTGTGTAATGTCATGCAGTTTATTTGGACAAAGTTCGGGTTCGGGTTCGGGTGGTTCGGGTACGAATGGTTCGGGTTCGGGTTCGGGTACGCCTCGAAAAAAAACCCAACACTACTTCCCCCCGTAGCTGGCAATCTTGTAACAACCCTCAACTTCAGAAACTTTTTTTCCAAAAGTCTGTCTGTACTCTACACCCAAATTTGAACAAAAACTCAAAACAAAAAGTTTTGTCAGGGCCAAAAAACCGGTCGGTCAATAATCTTAAGTTGGAACCCTGACTCTGTAGCCCTCTCTCATTTCTGGTACCCAAAAATACATTTTTGTGCAACGGGTTCCGTGTGGTGCGTGAGTGTGTGTGTGTTTAAAGTATACTGTATTGTTGTGCGTGTGTGTTTAATGTATACTGTATTGGTGTGTGTGTGTGTGTGTGTGTGTGTGTGTGTGTGTGTGTTATATACTGTATTGCTGCATGGTGGTTCGCATTGGAGAACAGATCAAGACTGGCCGCATTCCCCGCCTGAGTGGCGCCGTACCCGCTGGACCCGCCCCCGGCCGCCATGCCGTACCCGCTCGCGCCCTCCTGCGACCCCGCTCGATCGCCCCCGCTCGCCCCGCCGCCACTCGACCCATCTGAAACAAACAATACTACAAACTAGGTTGCCATGGCAACTCACTGCACCGGTAGCGCATCTAGGAGGGGGGGCGGCGGTGCCCCCAAATTGTTTGTGAAAGTTGCGCTTTTCGTTTGAAAAAGCTTTTTCGCTTACGAACAGAACTTGACCACAACTTTGTTCTTGCAAAAAACTGCCACGAAAAGAAAGACCAGTTCTTGGGACATATATAATTGCGGAATGACAAAATGATAAGGACAAGGATTATGAGGAGTATGAACTAGACTTTAGAACAAATCTTAGGGTCTTCAACTTAACTTCTTAACTCAACTTCGCAAGGGTTTATGTATGTATCTTATGGGAAGGAGAGGAAAGGAAACTGTGTAGAAAGATAGATAGAAACAACAAGACCTTCATGATAAAACACCTAGATAACATGTACACGGGGTCTCGGTCTGAGGGGGGGGTTGTCCCGGTTTTTTCGAAGTATATATTAGGGGGGCTTATTCCGACGTTTGTGGGGCTTGAACTGAGGTTTGCAAAATGTGGACATTTTTAGCGAAAGCCGAATTACTCAGAATCAGACCTAGACTTCTTTATGCTAAGCTCCATCTTATTAACTGGTTTACCCTATGTTGAACCATATTAACCCCACATTGATTTAGTCAAGTTAATCTAATCCAGTTAATATTAATTTATGAATTATACTCTGAGCAGCACAAAGCCAGTTGACCTCTGACCTCTCACACACACACACACACAGGCATGCTGACCTTGTGGGTGGGGGGCACAGTATCGGTCGATCATGTGACGCCAGCACCATAAATCGGCCGGGCAGGGCAACACGGCCGTCGGGGTGTACAGTTTGGATCCGTTCAGACCGGACAGTTTGAATAGTCAGCACTAAGCACTAAGCAGTCAATATTACCATTCACTTAAAAAGGGGGACATAATAAATTTAAAATACGAGGGAGAGAGGGGATATGGGAGGGTCTATAAGGCAGCGTAATGGAAATGAGAGCAAAATACAGAGGAAGTGCCGAAAAAACTGAGTAAAATTTTTTTTCAGAGAATTGGCAAAACTTAACGGATTTTTGCGCAGGGAGGATTCTCACAGTTTGCCCAATTCCCTCAAAATTTGGACCCAACTAGCATGCAAGCTGCACTAAAACCGAGAGCCCTTGACTGCGAGTCATACTATCATTTTTTGAAAAAATCGGGGTAGCTTGAACCCATATTTTCAGCCCTACCATTCATGACACTTAGTATATATGTGGTAGTTCAGAGCAGGACCCAGTTAGGTCCCGGACCCAACTAGTTCAGAGCAGGACCCCGCTACGGACTAGTTCAGATCGGGACCATCAACTTAACAAAGAGGCGGTTTAACATAAAAGTCTCAAGAGCAGACCAGTAGTGTAATTGCTTATGTATAGTGTTAGATAAACTTATAAATTCAAATGGCTGCGGAGTTATTGCACTGAAAACTGACCCTGACAAGAAATTGTTGAAACGTAGTTTTTTGCCCGAACTTTTGAAACAACAACTTTATAAACGAGTTTTGTATAATTTCAATGTCTTTGTAATCTATTCAAGTCGATAATTACGTAGTTCATTAAAGTTGAAATTGTAATTTGTGTTAACACGTTAACATTTTGATATATATAGGCGAAACAAGATAACATCGTTAATTAGTACAACTGAGGCAATTATATATACAAACATGACAAAACTGGTCATGTGTAGTGCGCAGGCATCTTTTGTGTAAGTCTGACTTTTGCGGGTCCCGATCTGAACTAGTCTGTAGCGGGGTCCTGCTCTGAACCAGTTGGGTCCGGGACCTGACTGGGTCCTGCTCTGAACTACCACATATATACATAGGGCTCCCCCAAATTTGCTTCTCAAAGCTTTCTGATATCAAAGCTCCCCAAATTCTCAACTATTTTTCCGTAACATCTTTCTCAACGGCGGATCCAATTTGCGGACAGTTTCGTCACTAAACGAATTCCAAAAGTTATATCACAGTATATTTACATTTTCTATCGTTATGGCTCAAAATTTTTCAAAAATACTTGAAGTAAAATAGGTCAACACAACATGAATGACGGAAAATTTTTTAGGCTATATACAGAAAAAAATTAAGCTTAGGAAATCTAGAAACTGATCAAATAATTGAAACGCAAGATTGTCAAGTGTTATTACGAGGCTATGAATTCATAGATTTTCTCACGTCAGTCGTAAAAAACTGCGTAAAAATTTTGACCAAAAAGTAAAAAACCTTAAAAAGTTTAACTCAGTCGATTGTCAGATACTACAAAATTCACTGCTTCTATCCATAGCAAAGAAACCATTATTCAAATACAATAAATATATACTTATATATACTTTTAGGATCACTAAAAAGTGCACTTAGTATTGTCTGAGACATTTTTTGACTGCCATATATCCTTTGCGAATCTGCCTGTAGTGTCTCTTAACAAAAAAACAACAAAGTCTCTATTATTCTTAACTTTAACTGCTGTCAAAAGCCTTATTATGTTCTAGTAGTCAGTTATTAGATGATTCTATTTCTTCTATTCACAATTACTTAACTCAAAGTCTCATTTTACAGACTTGTTTAGTACATATACACATTTACAGTATCGTACAATGTTCTTAGACATATATACCTACGATCATATTAGGTAAATGGAACTTTATCTACTACAGCACATAAACATGCATATGTGTATTAGGCAAAAAGTACTTAATATATGATAAGTATAGAATATATATACCAAACCAGTAGAGCCAAAGCACAACAAAAGTAACTAATGGTAACTTCGCTTTAAAGCTTACTAGAACTAACTTAACCACTACTTCTCCCATAAGCATATATACCTGAGGTATATACCGGTGGAGAAAGGGGGGGGGGTGGGTAAACTCAACTCACAAATAAGGAGGGTCTATAATTTTTCTAATCCAAGTATATATGGGGCTAAAAAGTTCCCTAAAGCTAAAAAGACATACCCCCCTCCCCCCGACCAAAAAACTTAGCGCCGATACATCCTGTGTGCTTTTCTCCTGGGGAGGTAAGTTCGCAAGAACCAACCTGTATAGGACGGGCCTATATACGCAATGCATAATATATGAAGCACCATTCTTTAGTGCTAATAACTAGAGCTCTAAAACTCTGTAGCCGGACTTTTAAGCCTTATCATATTTTATCAATATGGAACTATATACTAAACTACTGAGTGAAATAGTCTACTAAAACTTTTCAAATTACGTATATAAAGCAGAAATGCTAAGCAGTATATAGGAGAACAGAAGAATGACGATATAACCATATGTAGTGCTTCCTTACTTGAAATACTGAATTTTTTGTTCAACTTTTCTTTAAGCTTTTTTGTAAAAAACTTTTTCAGCTTCTCGCTCAACAAATGCCAATTCTCTATCATAAAAAACCATTGTTTTCAAGCTAAAAATGAGTTTTCAGACACTGTGAACCAAAAAAACTAGCCAATCACATGGAGTTATTTTTAAGATTGAGAATGGTCTTGTATATACTCTAACATATACGATCCATTCAGCACAGGTTTGGGTTCTATTCATACGAGCGTAGGTTGAAACTTCTAAGATGGGGCTAAATCTCCGGAAACGGGGGTGGGGGGACCTTTTGCGCGCGTCACCGATTTTAGTAGTCGTAAGCCGCTTTCTAGACATTCGATACGTGGGGGGGGGGGTGAAGCACCTGTCTGGGGGCGTGAGGTTGTCTTGGAGAAAGAAGAATGACAAACCTCCCCCCATATGGTTATCTAAATTTACCGAATTCAAAGAACTTGCTTATATCAGTCAAAAATTTAGGAAGGTCCAATTAAAACTAAGTATATATATACTAAATTCTAATTTTGTATATATATACATATATTATATATATACATATATAGACATATATATTATATATATATATATATATATATATATATATATATATATATATATATATATATATATATATATATATATATATACTTCTCTAGAAACCTGACGATACCTCACGCTCACTCCAACCCAAAAAGAATTAACCACAAAAATAACTCAATGACAAAGTGAAGCCTAACCCCAAACGCATATACACATATACGACCAAAACCTAATCCATTTATGTAATTACGTATAGTAGTATTTATGCATATTATAGTCAGTAATGTATATCAATAATTAGTAATTATACTATGACAATTGAATGGGGGGAGTATTCCTCGACGGAATACTAGATAATACACGGGCAAACAAATCATAACTCAAATTGGGTTCATATCCATTTCCTAAAAACATATATACAGCTAGCCTAAATTAGTCTAATGAGATTTTATGAGCTTTGTAACTACAGATTGACTATGGGTCAATTCCTTTAGCGGAATAAACGAGCTTATTTTAGTCCCGACTAAACGGTTTAAAAATCATGCTGAAAAATACTATCCTTACACCAACGGATTAAACGGTTTAGTCTTTAGCTCGCTATTACTTAGTAGGAGCAAGCGGACTTAACTATATACACATAACTAATTACTAACTATATGTACTATAATGATAAACCCGCATATTGGGTGGTTGAAAAGGGGGGGGGGTGGTATCCCGGCTCACTACTTCACAGTACTCACTATCGATACGGGTCCCTTGAAACCCAAATCTTTTTACTACGTAGCCTCAACAAATTCGCAGTTGTAGTTGTAGCCGTGGGGGTGTCTCTGTGTTTAGGTTTTTATGATATATTTTGTCAAATTTCGTATCAGTGAAGCTTTATTTACGTATAAAAACATTTTTTTCACTGCAAATTATGCCTCAAGGCGAGTACGACTTTGACGCGCTCCCTATCTTTGTCGGCGACTACATCCCTTAATTTTGCCTCAAAATAGCCCGTGATGACTGCTTCATTTATACTATATACTCAGTTGAACATTTCCCCGAAATTGCGTCACAGTTTTTTGTTCCTTCAAATCCCCACCACCCATACATGTAGTTGGGGAGACGGGGGGAAAGAAACCCCCCCCCCCCCCCCAAAAAAAAAATCGGTCCCGGGGGAGGGAAGGGGGGTCAGGCCCCGCCAGAGGGAAAAGAGTCCCGACGGAAGTAAAATTTTGTCCAAAACTTGAAAAAACCGGCATTTTTGTAAAATGTAAGCGATTTTTACCAAACTTTTCGCCAACAATTATCAAACAAAATCGGTGTTTTTCTGTCAAAAAATGCGTCATTTCGGGAGGAGGGGGGATAAAAAATGAGTTGACGCAGGGGAGCGGGTGTCAAACCAAGGGGGCGAGGGGTACCCAAAATTTTGGTGCTCTTACAAGTATGCCCCACCCTCAATCTCACCTTCGCCCCTCATTTCTTCTTGCTGCCCCCTGTTTCCATTCCCAGAAGCACTACTGTTGACCGGGGGGGAGTGTATGATGGTGATCTGGTGGTTGGAGACGGAGACGGGCTTGTCTGAGGAGGGCTCGGGGTGGATCACGATGGTGCGGCTGGGCAGGGCCGGGCTCAGAAAACCAGGGGACGATCCGTGACCTAAAAAACAAATAATACAATACACTAAAAAAAGTAAATCAAGCGGGATGCAAGCATCGTTAAATTTGTCTGAGGATATGAATTGTGATTTGCAGTTTTTTGCGCACTGCTACCTGACCCGCACGTCTTTTGGATAACAGATTTACTTGCTGTTGCAAAATGGATGAGGTTTTCAAAACAGAACAAACTGCCAGTTTACATAGGTGTACGTCTATTAATGGTGAGCTGGCCTAGAAATTTCAAACTGAAAGTTATCACGATTTTTTCAAACCTGCCTTGAAAAAATAAGATATTAAGCCAGTAGTAACTTTTTTTACGTCATTGAGAGCGAGCTATTTCAAGCATTCAAAGGAACTTTCATAAACGCTTTCTCGTTTCAAAGACAAAAAGTGGGAGTTCTTTCCGTCAAGTCAAATTCAGATTTAATTCTTAACCAATGTACCCCACGTAGTCAACCCCCAACACCCCGCCCCCACAAGAATAAAAACCCAAATCCTCAATAAATACAAAAAGTTGATTGCTATTCCCGTCATATCAGTGCAAACAACCTCTTGACCAATCCACCCCCCCCCCCAAGAAACCCCCCAATCCTTACCCATCGGCACCCCTTGTCCCTGGGACTTTGGCGTGACTGCAGCACTGTGCTGTGGCTGGAGGGGGCCTGGGGCTGGCTTGTTGGCAGCTGAGGATCGAGTGGTGGCCCCCGAGCCCCCCATGTTGCGGGGATCAGTAATCACGATCACCCGGGTCGGCGTGGCCCCAGTGCTGCTCGTCTGCGTGATTTGGATCTAAAATTAGAACAGGCATATTAAATACATGTAACGGGGTCAAAATTTTGGGGGGTCACCCCCCTTAATCGACCAAAAATACCTTAAATTTTGCCATATTTTGCAAAATTCATGAACACAAATGCCACTTTTCCTCAACTTTTGTGACCCTCCCTCCAGACCTTTTTTGGTACAAAAGGGGATCCCCACTCATACATGTGTAAGCTTTGTTAGAATTTCTAGTAACGTATGTATATACACTAAACAAGTACAAGAGGAACATATATACTTGTCCTTTAGAGCACCCGTACAAAACAAGTACAACTGTTTCGGTCAGCTAGTGTGCAGCACTATCACAGTCTACATAATCGTCTGTATATATACCAACTGGACCCGACCCCGACTTTCTTTGCACAAAAAATTGTCTTATTTTGTCGAGTTTTCTTGAAACTACTTGTCGACAAAATGATGGGTCAAGCAAGCATAAGGACGAGTATGAACCAGGCCTAACGAGCCCAGGGAGGGATCTTTCCTTTATAGAACAATCATAGAATCAGTTTAGTTCGAATAAATATATAAGGAGCATACCGAAGCATTTGCAGTGGAGTTGTTATTCTTTTTGTTAGCCTGTGTCTTGACCACTCGCCCGGAACTGCACATGGGTTGTTTGGTCTCCATTCACCGCCCGCCTGCCCAAAACCTAAAACACACATAATAACTGCAGCTCCGTTTTTATGGTCGAGCCATACATGTATGAGGGAGGATGCCCGCCCCCCCCCCCCCAAATCGACAGGCTGGGGGGTCTAGAAAATTTGGGAAAAATTTAGTAAAACTGGCATTTTTTGGAAAAATTTTACAAAATTTTGCAAAATTAAGGTATCTTTGGTTGATCAGGAGGGAGGGTCCTCAAAATTTGGCCGCATAGGCCCCTTCAAAGCGAGCAGAATCGAGTATCACAACCACAAATTTTCAAACTTTCTGTCAAAATCACTGTTATAGATATTTTTAGTGAGGACGGTGGGGTTAGGGAGGGAAAGCACCCCATTTGTTTGGAGCCACCCAGTTTAGTCACCCATTCTCTCATTTCAAATTTAATGTCCCTCCCCAAACCAAACCATTTTTTTCCAAACCGATCTTTAAAGATGTTTGTTCTATTGCAGCTGTGTCTCTGTGATGTTTATACCTTTTGGGTCGAATTTAGTATCGGTGGAGTCTTTGATTATATATACGCATAAAAAACGTTTTGGGGGTCAAAAGGGGGTCAAAATAGTGCCGCATTTCATCGTGAACCGACCTTTTGGTCGCAGGCGCCTCCCCCTCCATAAACTTTTGCCTAAAAATATGCCTAAAACCTAAAGCTTGCATTCTGGAGACGGATAAAGACAAAAAAGGAAGGCAAAGTCTCAGCGTGTGGAATTTTTTTTGGCAAAGGGGCTTTCTACTGACTTATTTGTAAATGAGTCAAAATGCACTTTTTAGCAATTTCATTCTTAACACTTGTATACAAAACGCGAGATCACTAAACCAAAAAGTCGCAAGGGTCTGAGGGCGGCAGCCCCCAGGAAAACATGCTGACAATTTTGTTGATATTTAGGCAACGATTTTTAGGTTTTTGTTAAATTTGGTCATTTGGAGACATATGGGAATTTTTTTCGGCCGGGCACTGAAAGCCAAAGTGGAAACCCCTGTGTAAAACATTCACTGGAAAAAATTCCGAGAGGATTTCCCTCACCCCCTCCTGAGTAAGTCCTTGCTACTCACTATATACACACTCCAGGGCGTAGCCAGGGGGGGGGGGGTCGCGAGGGTCGCGACTCCCACCCTTTCCGTTAAACCTGAAGAAATTGTACACAAGGTTCCCCCCTTTGGTTTTTATTGTCCGGCAGAAAAAAATTTCTGCTACGTCTCCAATTGACCAAATTTGGCCTAAAAATCAAAAAATTCTCAAATTTTTTTCCTGGGAGCGGCCGCCCTCAGACCCCCGCGACAGTGAGTATAATTTAAATGACCAAATCTGCATTTTTTATGTACACCACTTCGCCAAAAAGTCCAAAAATAATTGGATTCTGGGGCTGACGCCCCAGACCCCGCAATATATAGTCGGTTTAAAAAATTGAGCAAAACAGTGGACAAGTGCGACCCCCCTTTTCCAAATCGTGGCTACGCCCCTGTATAGTAAGTAATTACATAGTATATACTACATAGTAATACATAGTATATAATTACTCAATGACTAAACTAAAGTCGGTAAAATCTAAAACTGTCATCCCTCACACATGTACACAGGTATTGTATATATACGTACGTACACATAACATATATAATATGTGTACACTGTACACACAAAAAATGAGGTCAGTGTAGTGCAGGCCGAGCAGGTGTGCCAGCTGTGCTGTGAGTAGATTACTGCAAATTGATAAGTCCAAAATAATTGCCCTCAACTGCAGACGACCGCACGCTCAGCACATGGCTGTTGTCATTTCATGGTGGTTGCGAAGTGAAAATATGGGTGGGGGGCCTTTCCGGCCAAATTTTGGGATCGATCAAAGTACCTACACTAAATTTAGAAAATTTTTTGAAAAATGCCAAAAGTTTTTAAAACTGCAGCATATTTTTACACACGTTTGTTCAATCTGGACAAGAGTATGTATATACATAATAGGATAAGGAAGAGTATGACACTTCCCTATTCTAGCTAATCGGCCGGGACGATGCTCCGGCCGAAATAGTCCATTTACGCCTCGATTTCAGGGGGGGGGTATCCCCTTCAAATCAGGGAAGTGTCCTGAAGTGTTCAGGGGTACCCCCCTGAAATCAAGACGCTACCAATTTTGTGCTTGTGGTCTACTGAACGAGAAAGGGACCGGCCCTCAAATCAAGACACATCCCTGATTTGAGGGGGGGCACCCACTGGAATCAGAGATTGTCTCTTGATTCGAAGAGGGTACCCTCCCCCCCCCCGTGAGCCACCGATTTTGCCGTCGTGAGCTACCTTCTAACGTTCCAAACATTCTGGGGGGAGAGGGGGGGGGGTAAAACCACCTGTCTGGGTGGGGGGGGGGTGGGTGAATATGACGACCAATATATAGTTGGACGCTGTTGCCAATCGTTACATTGAAAATGAACTTGTTCAGTTTATCAACGATTCGCTTTCCAAACGTTTTCCGACTGAAGATTTTGAAAAAACTGTGCGCTATAAGACTAATTTCTTGATAAAGTGGGTGGCGATTATAACCAACCATGTATATATATACATTATATTTGTGGATAAAAATGTCGATACGTGCAATTTCAGAAAAGATATAGTCCCTCGCCGATACTAGGTACATCAATGCACACAAAAGCCACCCAATGTCAAACCTATATAACATCGGTGCGTATATTACCTGCCAAAAATCTTGCATTTAAATAATTTAATAAGCTACTACATATTGAGGCCCTACGGAGTTCATTATAAATTTATCACACATACATAATTATACCCATTGTCACACAAGGCAGGTATATATAAGTGGAGTGAATGGACTTTATGTACGGGGCTTCCGGCCCAGCGGGCAAAATTATTCTCATAATATCCTGACCACGACTCGCTCTAAGATAAAGTCCTAACCAGGCCCGCGTGCAACCAGGATGCATTTCAGCCGGGGAGGGGGGTGCGGCGAAAACTTTTTGAACGAGCAAAAAATTTGGTGGCCAGATTATAAAAAAATAAATCCAAAAGGGAGACCCTGGTGTGCAATTTCAATTGGGAAAATTTAAAATACAACACTGATTCCAATCAGTATATATATGTATATATGTATAATATATTACAACTATATACATATACATGTATACATGTACGAGGGGGACACCCCCCAAAATCGAGGGGCCGGGAGGAGAATCCCGAAAATTTGGGCAAAATTTAGTAAACATGGTACTTTTTGGGAATATTTTACAAAATTTAGGGTATTTTTAGTCGGACGGACAGGGAGAGGCCCCCGAAAATTTGGACCCCATGACATGTATATAAGGGTATATACTAATTATTTACATCATACATGTGTATAAATGGTATTATATACATCATAAGTCCAAGTCCGGTAATAATCAGAAACTTCATCAGAACATCACTATAATAGAATTATGCACCTCTCTCTCAGCAGTTAACCTAGCATGACTAATAACTAAATGTTGCGGCAACAAATTATACGGAACACTGACTCCAGAACCATACGCTATGCTACTACTACACAGACATTTGGCTAAGTTTGGCAACTGTTATTCTGACAAACATACATATATAATTTGCAAAGTGACTGTGCATAAAGCACTCTTATGTAATGATTACAACATGTAATAATTATTGTGTGTATCAACATCAGGGAATGAGTACCATAAACAAAACGTTAGGGCCGAGGCCTCCCACAGGAGCGTAGCCAGAAAAGATTTTGGGAGTAAATTAAGAACAACTTTTCAAATTTTGCAGACTGGTTGTGACCGACATATTTTTAGTGGGGGAGGGGCTGGGGGGGCGCCCCCCTTCACTTGGTCCAGAGCCACCCCCCCCCCCTTCAGACGGGGTGCCACTCCCCCCCCATACATCAAGTTTTTCCGGAAGGACGTTTTAGCATTTTTTTAACTGTAGCGATGTCGTGTTCAGAGGATTCTTGGGTCCTTTTTTGCTCAATTTAGTATTAGCGTAGCTATAATAACGTATGAAAACGTAACACTTATATAATGTATAAAAACCACTTTTTCGTGTAAAAATAGTGTTTTATCGTGAAATTGGTGCGCCCCCTCCATTTTGGTCGACGCCCCCCCCCCATAAAATTTTGCCTAAAAATATGCCAGTGTGATGCAGTGATGTTAAAACTTTGACGCATAATAGCACACATCATGTTTTTTGCGTAAAATACTGCGTATTTACGCACTCAACCTTAAATTTACGCAGTTAAATCTAAAAATACGCAGTATTTACGCAGCCTTCATGTGCCCACCAAGCAAGGCAGTAAATCAAGCTTAGCCTGAAAATTTTTCCGATACGTCTCCAAATTGACCAAATTTGGCCTAAAAATCAAAAATTTGTCCAATTTTTGTACTGGGGGCAGATGCCCAGCCCCCAGACCCCTGCAAAATTTATTGCTTTCGTGTTCCTTGCTACTGTCTAGTGTCTTTCATGCAAGAGTAAGCAAGTGTATATGGGTGCATTGTGCACCATCTATTTGCTTATCTCCTGAGAATTTTTGTTTTGCGAGCTTCTAGACCCAGCTGGGCAGACCGGTTGTGTGGTTTATGGTGTTGTCAAATCTAAGTTTCATCAGCTCTTTTAGACCACAGATTCATTCATCGATGTAATAAAGTTGATGGGATATAGAAACTATATCCAACAGGAAAAGTTTTACAGGCATTTTTTCTTAAAACGCAGATTCAGACCATAATGGCATATCATTAGTGGCGGGTTTAGGGTCCCCAAGTGACCAAATTTTTCTGTCGGGTTAGTGTTAGTGAGAAAATTTGGTTAAGAGAAATTGTACTTGGTAGTTGATACTATATATATATATATGCTTGAAATATATATCGTGCTTGAAATCTCATTGGGGCCGTTAAAACCTCGAAAAACTAATGCTGTATATATAATCCACACATAAATATTTAGACAACTGCCTTAGCAAAGCAAATTCAAATTTGACTTCGAGTCGGGAACTCTAAAATACGAAGAAACCCTTTGTAATTCACTTATTAATAAACCATTTTACTTCATGACTCATTCTAAAATTAAATACTCTTTCTTTCATTGCAGCGTGCGTCATCTAGTCTTACTTCACCTCAACTTCTGTATCCGTAGCCATATTTCCCGTACCTACTCTTCCTCTATATACATTCATGTACATAATTTGACTAATTTGCCAGACAATTTCACTTTTGCCATAACCTTTTCCAACCCGAGCTATTAACTGTAGGCCTTAAGCCAGGAAGCGGATAGTGCTTATAGTATCCATGTTTCTGAATGAATGAATGAATGAATAAATGAATGGGCCTACCTCGCGATCCTATCTATACCGGCCCGGATTGGATGGCACTAGGCAACCCTAGCCCTCAGCAGTAGTCACACTGGCCGGTTGCTCTTGCCAACTCCAAGCCGGCTTGCATTACAAGTGGTCGCCTCCAGGATGCAAAAGACTCACGAGCGCTGACGGTTTCTATGCGACTTCCCGAAAAGCCTTAAGCAGCCGGCCGCTATAGACAACTATCTCGCAGACAAAGTCCCAGGTAAACTCGTGTTCACTGGAATATTATTGAGCTAGCCAGTCCTACGATAGCCGACGCTATATATATTATGGCCTGCGCCTAACAACCACTTATGATATATACATATTCTGCAGCAAACACTGGCTGGAGTATATACGCTCTTGACTTGCGCGAAACAAGGTTCTCAGAAATTAGCATTTTGATAGATCACGTTCAATTTTTACGCAATCAGATATTATTATTATATATATATATATATATATATATAGAGTAAAACCACGTTTCTGAATTTTTGGCACTACTTGAGTCTCATGATTTGAATAATTTTTCCAATCCAAGCACCCTCTGCTGATTTACACAGCTAATACTCTAGATGAATATTATATATTATACGTAAGCCTGAAGCAGGTACTAAGCAGGTATATATACATACGCACGCAATTGTGCGGCCTTATTTCATGCACTATATATTCCTTCTGAGCTAATCAGTTTTATCGAATGAAAAGGGTCATGTAAGCAGGCATGCAAAAGTAATAGTCGTAATAACGGGTGCCCAGTCCCTAAGCCGGCCTCCCTTTTTTCACGAGCAAATTATTCAGCCCAATAGAAAATTATGAAGGCAATCAAAGGCCCAACGGTTGCCATGGTGATAATTATCACTCACCTAGGATGAGAGAATCGAAAGATAATGTCAGGCTTAGCAGCAGTCACCATACCGCCTCTGTATGGCTTCACGGGCGTCGGCAGGACACAGGGCTGAAACACAGAGACAAAACTGAAGCAGATATCTGATGCGAAAAATAGTAGCTTCGAATTTGATGGCAGAACATTGAAGCTAGTGGCGCGTAAAAAAATTGTGCAACAGTGAGGGGTGGTTAATATACATTAACACTACTTCATTTACGTTTGTAAAAAATACTTCTGTATGGCAAGTTACATAGGGGTTGTCATTCACTGGAGTTGGCACAAACTCTATTTCAACCAAAGTATGGTAAAGTAGTTTCAAGAACTTTTTTGAAAATATACAATTACATAACTGATGAACCTGCAGTGGTAAATAAACTAATTATAAAGTCTTACACATCCATCATGAAAAAAGGAATTCAAATAGCAATTTATAGTAACATTTAAAATTTTACTGCTCCACTATTTAGTAGAAAAAATTTAAATGTGTATCAGAATATTTTAATTAAACATCAATAATATCTGGCGGTGATTTCAGACGTCAGGGAAGACTCTCCTTCCCCTTGTCCGCTCTCACGGGCAAAGGACACTTTTTTTAAAAAGTGAATAAGTATATATAATATACACCACAGATGTACATGGGGGGGTCTGGGGGGCCCGTTCCCCCCAGATTTGAAATTCCGCGACAAACCTCCCCTCATCCTTTGACCCCTCGGGACAAGACCCCCCCCCTCCCTGAAACCCCAAAATCGCCTCAGATAGCCGTAAAATTTCAAAATGAGCAAAAAGCGAAAAAATCGCTAAAAATATGGGAATTTTGCAAAAAAATTCCCATTTTTAGGCAAACATTTGAAATTTTTGCGTTTTTGGAACAAAACATGCCCCCCCTAAAATGTTGAAAATACCGGGACAAGCCCCCCCCCAGACCGAGACCCCGTGTACATGTATGATATACACTCAGATTTACAAAACCAATTATATATGCACGCATTTTCTGTCGTCATCCGTTTTGAAAATTATTGGATCGTCACAGTAGCTTTTAGATTCTTAGTGGATACTACTGTCCGATTACAGTTGGGGTTCCCCCCCATACCAAAATTTTTTTTCGAAACGACGTTTTAGCGACTTTTTTAGTTGTAATGTAGGTGTGTGCATAATGTGTTACGTATGCTCACTTCCTATTTAATTTAGTATCAGTGAAGCTATATAGAATTCGGCATAGAAAACCATTTGGTGCGTCGCCCTCCCCCATCCACATGGGCCTGCCTCTTTGTGAAATCTTATCTCAAGATATGCCAGAGCCAGAGCGTACCCAGGGTTAAAGTTAGGGTGGGGCTGACCAGGAACGGCGCAACCACCAGGAACTTTTCCGTATTTTTGTAGACTTGGGCACAGGGGCTATCTGAAGCTGAAATCGCTAACGGGGGCTAAAACAACCCCGGGTTCGCCACCGGTCCCTGATTTTTTTAACTCTGAAACTGGACGAAACTTACAAAAAGTTTGCTTCCACTGTTTTCTTAAACGGAACAGCCAACCGGACAGGCCACTTGTGACAACCTGCAATTAAATAATGTCTCAATGAATTCAATTTATCTATACTTCAGCCGTCACTTTTGCCAGCTTACGGTCCAAAATTTAGTTCTATTTATGTTTCAGGTGTAGTTATCTAAATCAGTCATTCCAGTTCGACACAGTTATTTCATGAGTGGTGACTGGTAGCGGACGCTCAACAGAATAACATTAAAGCTAAAAAAACAGCCCTCATATAATATACTCGTCGTCGAATAATTCATAGGAGTAACAACACTCGAAATACATTTTGTATATACGCTTCATTTTTCTGCTTCTAATTCCCTTCCCAGATTATTTCAAAATTCTACAAATTTTTTCTATTTGAGTGTCATGCTAATTTACATGCCAGCTTAATTTAAAATTCTTCACATTTTTCCTAATTGAGTGTCAAACGGTGAGGTCAAGTAACTCAGCAACCGTTAACATGAAATAACTTACGTATAAAATCACCGCGGCAACGAAGCAGGTTTCGGACGTATCCAAGAGAAACTTCAAGCGCGACAACACATAACCTAGCAACCAAACAAGACTGATAAGTCATTACCTATAGCAGAGCCTGCTGAGCTAGCGAGCTGAACTATCTTCGTTGCCTAACAACCAGGAGTCTATTCACAATCATTATTAGAAGGAAAATGTTAGACATTGATGTAATATTGTTATACATTTTTAAACAAATTATAAAATTTATTTATGTCACCTTACATGCGGACTGACTCGAGGTTCGCTTTACTTTCGTTTTATAGTCATTTCATTATTTCATTTCATTTTAACTAAATTTCAAAAAATATGTAGAAAAACAATTCAAAAACTCAAGATATAACTTCATAACTAAGTGGATACCAACTACTCAGACAAGAACTGTACTAGCATTGTTTCTTTTTGGTAAACCGTAGAGGCTGTTCTATTTCTCAAAAGTCCGTGAGACTTGTAAAAATCATGTCGTTAAGGCTAAACATCAGAATTTCTCTGTTTACAACTTCAGTCTATGCGACCCGTACAAATAGGCGCAGGCCAGCCAAAGGCATAGACTAAGGCTCCGGAAGCAGTTTCTATTTTTGCCGTTTGTCCGTTTACTAACTCATATTGCAAACTTTTTAACCAAATATAGGCAAATTTTTATAGTAAGGTTGGGTAATATTGCGTTCGTCGTGGGAATGTGGGATAGGTGGTAATGTTTGCAAAAGTAGCTTAAGAAAACAGCAAGTAGTGGTTGTGAACGGCTGAGTAAACCGCCGGCCAGCCCCGACTCACTGGCCGGACCGGCGAAGAAGTTCGGCCGGCCAGCTACTTACCAAGTTACCACTTACCTAATATATGTACAGTGCCTTTTAAAGAGTATTCGCATTCACTTAACCTATAGTGAACATTTTGCTAATTTTAGATACCTAACTGTCCATGCAAATTACGCAGTTTGTTCAGTCTGGAATCTGGATACAAGGAATTTAACGAATCAACTGACGTCCCAGGCTTAGAAATGATTCATGCTTACAGAGGTGTGGGCCTTGTGGCCGTTTAGCCTTGAAAATTACAATGACGACACTGATTACCTGTGGCATGATTTCGTGATTTTGCCCTCTGAATGGACATACGGCTGTAAGTATGAAAGGACCATAAAACTGCGCCGAATGGAGGAAAGCAAATTCGATCTGAGGCGTTTTGTTCAACCAGTCGAAATTGGCTAAACTGATTAATATTTCAAGATAAAAACCAACGGAGTCCGGATGGACAACTTGAGTTCAGGTCCCACTAAAAAACCAATCTGAAATTCAAAAAACGCCGACACTGAAAAAATGAATTGGTTCTTTTGGGTTGGATCCACACTTAATAGCAGCCACGTGGTTCAGCCAAAATGGCGGTAACCCACAGCCAGGGGTGGACGCGGGTCAAAATTTTCGACCCGCGACCCAAACCAACCCACGGCTCGACACTCGTGGGTAACCCGCGACCCAACCCGCGCCGTAAATTCCGACCCGCGACCCACTTTGACCCACTCTTTAACCATTATGTTCTTTTAACGTGGGGGGGGGGCGGGGGTTTTGGATGTGGGGGGGGGGGGGTGTGTCTTTGTTTTTTTTTTTTTTTTTTTTTTCTGTGTCTGGGGCCGGCCCCCCCACCTCTATTATTTTTTTTTTTTTTCTCGTAGTGTGTTACGTGAGTAAATGTTTTTTTGTTTTTTTTTATATAATATCTGTGGCGGGGGGGTGGGGGGGGGCCCCGGGGAAAAAAGAGGGGTGTTTTTTTCTTTTTTGGACCAATTTGGTCAACTGGAGACGTAATCAAAAAATTTTTCCGATAGGTAAATTGAAAACAAAAGATGGGAATTTCATATCAGACAGTATATTACACAAGCATATATAAGCTTTCATGAAAGTTAACAACAAGGATTGGTAAGCCATAGAGTTTGCAAGGGTCTGGGGGCGGCAGCCCCCAGGAAAAACTTTTTAGAGGTTATTAACTTTTAGGCCAAATTTTGTCAATTGGAGACGTACCAGAAATTTTTTTGGCAGGACTATAAAAACCAAGGGGGGACCCTTGTCGACAATTTCTTCTGGTTCAAGTTTACGCGGGTCGGAAAAATTTCTTTCGACCCGCGCAGCCTGAAGTGGGTACCCGCGGGTCGACCCACGGCTCAAATTTTCCGACCCAACCCAACCCAACCCGCGGCTACCCGCGGGTACCGACGACCCGCGTCCACCCCTGCCCACAGCATTTGACAATTTATTTGCGTCACATGATTTGCGACGACTTCCACAAAATATCACGATGCTGTTGGACTGCCAAATTTGTGTCATGGTGAACGGAATTTTCTGAAAGTCTGTTTCTTTGCTTTATGACACTCTTATATTGTTCAAATAAATTTATTATATACCTAGTTTATTAATTAATACTAGTATAGTGCGTCTAGCTTAGACTAGCTCGACCAGATCAGATTGATAGAAATTAAGTCTAGTTCATTTATTATTTCATAAATTCAGTCCAAATGCAAGTATTTGCATTTTGATTACACACGGTGCACGCTGTGTAGTCAGTAGTCACCCCTTATAGTTTTAAAGAACCATAACATTTAATAACACAAAATATTTAACAGCATTTCTGAGGAAATTTTCAGAACTGTTAAGTGATGGGTGACATGAGTGTGCGACGTTACATAACCCCAAAACACTTTTGATAAAAGTGAGCCGTTTCTGAGTAGTTACAGTATGACAGATCAGTGCCTATTCAGATTTGACTGCTCAGTGCAAGTTCTAAATTACGTAGCTACTTACTACTCAGAAGCGGCTTATTTTTATTTCAAATAAATTTTGAACCTGTTGATTGACACTCAATCACACACACGCTCAGTCATTCGACCTAGGAAATGTCTTCTGTAGCTTACCCTGTGAGCCTTAAGCCCGGTTCATAGTTGTCCGTAAGGGCTGTCCGTGTCCGAGTCCGTGTCCGTGTCCGTGTCCGTAAGAGCAGTTTGATTCACAGTTGTCCGGATTGCCGTAAGAACTTGTCCGTGAGTGTCCGTAAGGGCTGCCCGGATGTCCGGAAGTCAAGTTGAATTCAGTTCAACTTTTTTCCGTGTCCGTAAGGAATTAGCCAATCAGATTTTAGCCTTATAGTCACGTGTAGGTGCGAGCACATAAAATTCCTCCGCGCATAGTAAAATAATGTGAAATTTATCGTAATTTCAGCTCAACAGCTTGCTTTTTATGTGTGCAGAATGTTTTTATTGATTTTTCAAAACTTGCGCTCACACTCGTCTGCTGCACAGCAAAAGGTGTTACTGTTATTTTATATGCATACGCACTGTCCGTAGAGTGTCCGCAGCAGTATGAATTAATGCTGTTGACGGACACGGACACGGACAAATGTTACGGACAACCTTCCGGACACGGACTCGGACACGGACAACTACGGACAGTTCCGCACTACTATGAACTAGGCTTTAGAAAGCAGCAGTCATCTGTATAGGAGAAGGTTGCAGCTTCAATAACTGGCAGCAGTCACCTATAAAGGGACTCGCTGTTTAGGCAGCTATCAACCAATAATTTGGCTGAAAACTGCCACCTATATATCGCAAGACAACGGCCAAAGCCGATATCCTGTGGGTTGAACTGCGAACCTTCCTCCTAGAAGGCCGCAGCTCACAAAAATAGCAAGCCGTCAAACTAGACGGCTTGCTTGTCAGTAAAGACTGACGGTCTTCTCATTTTTCTGCCCCCTTATATACTCATTTTTAAACTAATTTGCATATCTATATAGTTTTTGAGCAATCCCATTGGCTGGGTGAAGCATTGCACATCCCACGGGACATTACAAAGATTATCAATCTTTGTTATTATGAAAATCAAAAAGATAAAAATTTAAAAAATAAAAAATTTGCATCGCCGCAGAATCGAACCTCTGGTTCGCTGTAACATATTACGTAGAAACCACACGCTAATCCACTGCGCCACCGGCGCTATTGAGGTCTTACGTTTAAAATATTGTTAAATTGTTAAGTTCCTGCGGTGATTTGATGAAGTTGGTAAAAAGAATTTTAAAAATTTTATAATTTGAACCAATTTTGATTGATCCATATACGTGTGTTAATAAGCATAACTTGATCTTTCTATTGGTATACTCAAACCCGAATTAATATATTTATCATTTTGCTTAGGATAGTTTATATCCTATTAATTATATCCTATTAATTACTATTAATTATGCTTAGATAAGAATTCTTTTTGTTCCAGGAAAACGGTGGCATTTAAAAGTTAATATTTAACCAGTATAATAAGTCTTTACGTAACTTCTATTGTTTCGAAGCAACACATAAACTGTATTGTATATTGTTGTTGTATTACTATTGTTCTGTACGGTAAATAAAATTTTGGCAGTGCAGACAATATTACGTTTATTACAAATATGAAACTAACTGATAAGCCGTCTTTGCACAGGTTGGCCTCCGCATTGTCAGGTGTGGAATTTCGCACGCAGTACAAAAGTTTGGGGTTTGACAGCACCAGTTCGTTGCGGAAACGCAAGCCAAGTGTGTCATTGACAAATTGCCCATTCTTTTTACCGGATTAAACGAAGTGGACTTATTTTAGTCTGAGCCTGAGGGTTAGGAATGAAATATCGGATTAAACGAGCTTTATTAAGGTGGTAGTAACGATTTCGACGATATAACTTTGAAGCACGTTTTTGTCGCAATTTTGAAACTCACAGCAAAACCGCAATAATTTTTGTAAACTAGACTAAAATTGTGATGTTGGTTTTTTTTTATTTGTCAAAATTCTTAGTTTGAGGCTAGCTACTAAATTGGCTTACTAAACAGTAAGCCAGCGTGGTAGCTAGTCTTATCTTATACATTTTTAACTGAATAAAATATTATTTGTGTATATTTTGATCTAGTTTCATAAAATTATGGTTACTTTTAGACTAGTTTACTATTCGCTTCAAAAAAAAGATTTCTCTAATTTCTAATGTAAGAAATCGTCGAAATCGTTACTACCACCTTAAGTCAAATGCTTATTTTTACGCCGAGTCTATTTCTAAACTGTCACCGGACTAAAAGCAACTTAGGGCCCATTCCTTTACCGGATTAAGGGGTTAATTAGTTAAAAATTAAGCTCAAACATGCCATTCCAAAACCTCCGGATTAAACGGACTTAACTTCTAGCGCGCTGCTTTTTAATCGGACTAAACGGACTTAACTATGCACGCTAAGTGCACGCTAATGCACGCATGGTAAGTCCGTTTAGTCAAGTGGTTGTTTGGAATGGGGTCAGACTAAAATTTGCCGCGGACTTATTTTAACTCGTTTAATCCGTTTAAATAGAATTTTTGTTCCTAAACCTTGAACTAAAATACGTCCAGTCCGTTTAATCCGGTCAGGAATAGGCTCTTAGTATTAGGGTGCGTAGTCCTAAGTCCATTTTTGTCTAAACATTAACGTGCCAAAAGACAAGTTCGTTTATTTCAGAGTTGTGGGATGGATTTTTTGTTCCTTCTAGAGAAGGAACTATTGTTTTGAAATCAACTCTGCGTATGTAGTGTAAAAGTAGCAGTCACATGTTGCTCAGCGCATATGATTAACGTGTAAAGTCAGTATGGGATCCGACAGCTCTTTTTTTAAAGTCAAGTCGTTTTTTTATACAATTTTTAATGAAATAATAGTCAACAACACTTTTGCACATATATTAAGCTGTCATTTTGCTAGAATTTTGTGATTTAAAATTTTATCGTATGGCAAATTATCAGACTAGATACACATGCTAATCACGTGATTGTCTAGACTGACGTTTGTTTTCGTCCTTTCTTTCTACATATTGATAACCAAACATCGCTACGCATTGAAGCGGAGTGGTCGAGTGGTCAAAAGCGCTAGTAACGAAATCTGTTACAGGTTACATCACGGGTTCGACCCCCAGGCCCCAGGTGTTGTTTTTTTGCAAAAAAATTACGCAACTTTTGTTTGCAAAAACCGTTTTGACAAAACATTTTTTTGTCAAAATATGCAATAAGATATTTTTGGCAACATGGCATGTGTTTTCGACAAATTTGTTGAATTCAACACCTATCAAGCACTAAAACTAAATCAAGTAAAGTTACACATGTATTACTGCTTTCTGTTTCTATACATGGAAGATGGAAAAAACAAAAGTAAAGGAGAAGCTGAGATCCTTTGGGTAAAATAAGCAGAATTTTAACTCGGCGAAGGAACCTTGCCCCCTTTTGGGGCCTGCTTGTTAAGCATGATTTCTTTAACGAGAACGATTTCACTTTAACGCTTTTAACCCAGTAAAGATGTGAGTCCTGAAGCCTGTGAAAAATGGCAAAACTGAAAGTTAAATAAACAATCGAAATTCTACAATTGAGATTCATAACCGGGTTCTTGGTTCAAAGCATAAGCAACCCTTAAAGCTAAGTTTTAGGGTTTAGGTATAAATAATGGTTTTGGGGTTTGACTGACTATTAGTCGGTTTTTTCTGCTGGTTGATTTCATTTCACAGTAATTTTAATCGAGTTTTATACTGATTACTGTGCTATGGTTGCGTTTTGTTTTCACGAGCAGCCAAAGCAGGCACATGCCTATTAAGCCCAAACCTAAGCCTGTTAGGTGGACTTAGGTACAGCTATAAGACCGAGTCCACCCTAACTGCAATAGAGTGTATATCAACCTAAACAATATTTTAAAGTATTTATTTGTAATGTTTTTATTTTTATTGTTTATTTTTAATTCGTCCTAATGTTATTCTTGCCATCAAAGTCGACCACAGTGGCCTTCTGGATTGCGTGTGCGTTCGGAATCGAGGCGGGTCACTCGTCCTGGATCGTGAACGGAAATCAAGCCACCATCCGGCTGTATTTGCGCCGAGCGGTGGACGAATTGATTTCAGGCGAAGGCTTGGCTTTTGTCTGGTCTGTGCTTGTAAGCTGATGATACATGCAGAATTCTTTATTTTATTTTATTTAGACCCATTTCGTGCGTAGATGTTGTCCTTGACTGTGAAAACTTTTGCTTAACGATACTAGACATTGGAATGGAAATTGTCCTTTGTGTAGCTGAATACTGAATAGAATGTGTCAAGCGGTTTGTGATACCGTTTTAAACCAAAAAAAATTAACAATCGCAACAAAACTGAAACATGAGGTTATCAAGGTTAATTTACATAACTACAGAGTGCAGACCAAGCACTAGATGCGAAATAGTTTCCTTAAACAATTATATGTTCTGTTTACTCGGTATCGAATATCGATATTCGGTCTTGTTCTTTGAAATTATTAGGTTTTATTAAATTTTCACATACCTAGGTAAACATGAAAGCAGTGGAAAGATATAAAACTATGTAATAAACGTTGATGTTTTCAAGTTTCAACTAGATAGTTTAAAACAACTTTTGGTTATTTTATAGGTCGGCTTGCGTCTGATTGGTCAAATAATCGGTGCTGAGTTGAGTCGACCAATCATGGACCACTGGGGACGTCACGTGACCATCAGATTGACAGCGCTGCTTTTTATTGGTGGCAACATTCTACAGTGGCTTGCGGGGTTTAGTACAAAACACGATTTCTGGATAATGCTATACGTTGGCCGATTTCTACAGGCTATAGCTGTGGGTGTGGCTCAAGTGGTAGTGTCAATTTTCATTGCTGAAATCAGCCCAAAACGGTCGCGCGGTCGAAATTGCACTTTTTATGAAGGATTTAATGGACTTGGTTCCCTTCTAGCTATAATAGTATCTTTCACGACAATTTTGGGCACAGAGCATAAATGGCCTTGGGCCATGATTTTGCCCGTTTTTCCGGTTCTAGCGCTGCTTGCGATGACATTTTGGTTTCCCGAGAGTCCGGTGTATTTGGTGAATCACGATCCAGCTAATTTGCATAATGATCGAGTTTGGCACAGCCTGAGATTTTACGCTGACAAAGATGAGAATTTGGATGATATTTATGAAAGCCTGCGTTCGGGTGAACCAGTGGACGAAACCGGTTTAACTAATGCAACAACAGGAGGGTTTTTAGACTTGATCAGGAATCAGAGTTTGCGACCTTCTTTATATCTTCTTGGTAGGTTGCTTGCTTAACCCTTTCATTCATAATGTTGCTTCTAAGCAACAATTAGCACTATCTCCTACTAGTGAAACCTGTCGGCCTGATGTTTCACAAAATCATGTCCTTCATGAGGATACCTTGGGTATCCGAGTGAAGCGAGCTGGTGGCCGAGTGGTCTGGCGTGACAGTAGTGCCACAAAGTTGTCACTGGGAAGCATGCCCAGTCTGTGGCAGCGGATCAAATCCCAGCCAAAGCTTGGACTTAGTGCAATTTGGAACAAGTAGGCCCCAAAAGGGGCAAGGCTCCTTCCCCGGTGTCTACCTTTCAGGTTTAAATGAATTGGTTCTCTATTCCATACCTACCATAAGCTATACTTCGTATATATCTTACTCTACTTTATAACTACTAACTATCTCCTCCCTCTTGGTCCTGGAAAACCGTCTTTGGTACGAAGCTTGTCTTTGGAAAAGTTGTTTTTGGACAGCTTCTCTTTTGGTTTGTTTTTGGGAAGCTTTTTTTTGGTAGAATGCTGTAAATAACGTACTGTAGCTCCTATTCCTACTTAATCTAAATACGTAGTACGTAAAAAAGTGTTGCAGGATGTTTGGCATCCCGCTGCACGAGCCATTTGGCTCAAAAGTGACACTTTGATCTGAGCTGAGCAAATCAGCTCTAAGAACAAGAAGCGATAAGCAGTGTTTTCTAATGGCTCTTATATACTGCTAATGAAACATCCCGGTGGCGAGTTTGAAAAAGTACATTGTTACAGCAGTGTACATCGATTATTGATTTTTCTGCATATACGCAGACAAAAATCAGCAGCCAGCTCCCAAGCTGAAAATACACGTAAAACATACTGGCTATGCAGCCTGCTCAGTAGCGTTAAACGCTATGTGCAGTTAATTTCAAAA